>VWYI01021360.1:341063-362060 GCA_013399455.1 Anthoscopus minutus
AGTTCTCAGTCCTTGAGATGCTGAAAGCACCACAGCACAAAGTCACCTGAAGACCAAAGCCACCTCTGTGCTGAAGGCAAGGGGAAACCCAGCGGTTCCTGGGGAATCCCAGCACTGAAACCAATACTGTGATAAAGTGAGAGCCTCTCCATTTGGTACCCACTGTATGTGAGAGCCCAGTGTTCAGCCAGAATGGATGAGCTTTGAAATGACCTGAAGGGCAGGGATGTTGGAGCCGTGGCTTCCAGAAGTCATGGTGATGGCAAAGCTTGGTTACTGCATGGCAAGGAGCTACAAAAGACCTGTCAGCTCTCTGCAGAACGGCTCAGCTCTCTGAGGAGCTATTCAGCACTCTGAAAAGTTCCTGATGATTAAAATAGAGTATTGGAAAAATTGTGAACAGCTTTGAAAACACAGTCCAGAGATGAGTTGCGAGGAATGGAGAGTGGGATCATGAGCCAAGGCAATAGGGATACAAGGATGGTGAGAATAATGTGGGAGGATTCCACACCACTGCAGAACTGTCAGGTAATACCAGAGGCTTCTGCAGGCAAAACAGGTCCAGAAAGAGGAGTCCTGGCTCCCTTTTGCAGTAGAAACCAGGAGATAGTTGCAGTTATTTATTTGCAGTCTGCAATTAGGAAGGGGCATCTGCTGCTCTCCCAGCCTACTCAGCTTCTGGTGATGAGAAGCAGCTTTTGTAACTTGGACAACCAGCAAAGAGAAACAGGACCATGCCTGATCTTTTGGTTAACTTGGTTAGTGCCAGCTGGACTCTTGCTCTGGCCCCCAACACCTGCCTCAAGCCTTTACCACGACTGACTCCACAAGCTGAGGGTTTCTCGAGCTGTTGTGTTCCCTCTTCAGGAAAAGACACGCTGCTATCACACAACAGCAAGTACAACTGAAAGCACAAAGCATGCATTCAACTACACAGATGAACTCCTTACATTGAAAATAAAGGATAAACGATGAACATAAAGAACTAGAGGCAAAGAATATATTTTTACATTGCTAAGAAAAGAGAAAAAGCCCACCCCAGATAACTCAAGGTACATAAATGTGACTGTCTACTTAAAAAGTAGCTCAAATGAGTCAGGCAAGTTGGTGACACAAGAAGGCAACCAGCTCAATTCACTGTCTCCTGCAGAGACAACAGCAGCACATCCCTGACTGCACACACTCGTCCCTGTCTCCACACTTCCTGCAGCTCAAGGACTCCCGAGCCAGAGGTGGGGCTCTGTCATTTAAAGCTGGGCATGGATCTTTTCCCCATGAATTTGAAAATAGGATGGAGATGATATTTATTCCATAAACGGAAGAACAAATCAACATCTTTCCAGCCCACAAGTTTCAAAATAGTGATTTACTGGTATGGAAGTGTCATGCTCACCCTTGGCCACAGTGATGGATTTCACTAAGAGCTGAATTCTTTTATCAGTGTGCTTTTCTCAGCTAATTTAGCACTGATGAGATGGTCATTATTGACAACCCTGGCAGCTGCCCCCTCCTCATGTCAGCAAACCTGGCAGTGTCCTCCCCCTGTCCCCAGCACACTCTGAGCCCAAGCTGCAGGAGCTGTGCCTGGGATGGGCAGCCAGTCCTGCTCCCAGAGTCCTGGCAAAGCTCAGCCTCTGCCAGGCCCGTCCTGAGCTCTGCCATGGCCCTGCTGGGAACAGGGCTGGCCCCCAGTGGGCTCCTCTAGGCCGGTCAGGACAGTGTCAGATTGTGACGGCTGCAGACCAGTGACCTACATTGCCAGCTCCCAGAGCCATCTGAGACCCCACCGTTTCTCATTAGCAACAGATTCTTATTTATTTCAGATAGTCACTGCCTTCTGCCAACAGACAGCACACTCCTAATTAAAAGCTGACTTCTTTCATAACCTACAAAGTCCTACTTCCACCTCTGCCCCAAGACGCAGGGAAATGTTGGCTTCCACGTGTCCTCCATTTAGAGGCAGGCACCACAGACAAAGCAGAGATGCATTTTGGTTTCTTTTTTTTAAAGACAGCATAAAGCAACAAAGTTTGAAGGACATTCAACATTTATGCTGTGTGCCCACTTAGTATCACAAGGGACTTTCCATGGGAGCAAAGGTTTTCTTAATAAAGGGTCTCATTGGCCAGCTGGATCAAATCATGTATACACCGATATCTTGCTTCTGGCAATACCTTAAACCCCCAGTTAGGCGAGTGTAGAGATTGCAGTGGCCTTGAAACTGTAGCATGGTTTATACACGGTGTACACATCTTTGAGGATTTGGAGAAATCTACAAGGGATCTAATGCTTTTCCACCTATTGACATTTACAAAGCAGTTTAAATCATGCATGAGAGGCCTGAGGCACATGTAGTTCACAAAACATAACTCTGTGCTCCCAGGGAATTGGAGCTGACCACGGCTCTTTATTAGAACCGACAGTGAAAGACAGCTCGTGCAGAACCTGAACCAGGGGTGCAATGTGGAGATGACAGACTTAATGCCACTGGATGTATTATGCAGATTACCCAACCCAAGCCTTGCTTGTTAAATAAGTTTCCTGCTTTCCTGAGTCCCACTGCCCCTCTTAAGAAAAATCCTCCCTGGCTTTATCAAGGGAGCTGTTTCCTAAATTCCTTGATCAATCACCTGCTTCCCAGGACTTCAGACACACTGAGTTAGCTCTGAAGATAAGACAGCGATGCTTTAAGAGTGGAAAACAGTTAAACCTTTGCACCTATTAGCACAGCAGTGCCAGGCACAGAGCAGATGAATACCTTAAAAACTTAGCAGCTATTTTGCTGATGAAAGAATAGGAGGGATTTTAAGGAATCCATCATCCCTGACAAGTCACCTTGTCAGTATGAATTCCCAATGCAATGTAATTTCTGAATATATGCTTTTGCTGTGTACATTCAAATAAAGAGCAAAATCCTGAAATCCTCCCCCAAGTTTTGACCAGTTTTTAATTAAGCTCTGAAACTCTCTAATACAGATTATTTGAGAATCAGCATTTCTACCAGGAGAAAAAGATTTTTTTGTCATTTGATTGTATCTTAAAGCTTGTAAATGGTGTTTGAAACACACCTGTACAGCAGTGCATTCTACATTCTTCATGTAGAAGCATCACTTGTGAAACCCCTCTTTTGGTGACCCTTGTTCAAAGAGGCATTTTCACTGAGTCCACCTGGGCTCAGACACACAGCTGGGAGGTTCCATGCTGTACACAGGGAGTTTGTTTTGAGATGTGAATTTAAACCACTAACTAGTACACTGACAGGCTGCTGGCACTGCATGTTCCAGTGTCCACCCATGTAAAGATTGCATTTGCATATGTATCTACATTTTTTTCTTTTTTAAATCCACTCAAAATGAATAAGTACAAGTTTGCGTATAAAATTCATGCGAACATGTACACCCAGATGTAAGTTTTGTATAAATTATATTACATATGTATGTGCTTTTATTTTTAAACTAATTGAAGGCAAAGAAAGGTGTTTTTTTAAAAGTGAGTTTTGCAGTGACATATCTGAATTATTACTACTGGCTTTCCTTAGCAGCAAGCTAGGTCACATTAGGCTTGACCTAATAAAAATAAGTTGCTTAATATCACACTTTCAGGGACACAGAAGTGCTATGGGCAAATTGAAATTACTGATTTTTTTCTTTTGATTTTTTTTTTATGAAATAGGAAACAGAAACAGATGCAGACTAACTACTCTGCTTTAGGGGAATGAAGGGAAGGGAATGCTTTTCACACCACCAGTTTGGTTTTTCTTTAAATCCCCAACTCCCAAAAGCCATGAAAGCCCCTCCCAAAAGGCATGTGATGAACATCAGCACAAACAAGCTTAATATAGGGCCCATTTCCAGCCTGCTTTTGTTATTGGTTGTAAAAGGCATGGCAAGGCGTAAAAGCTGACACCAGTGGAGACATAGGAGGCATTTAACTCTCATATGTAGAATCATGGAGCGACCCCACCTCCTGAGAAATGAGGCTGAGCACACAACAATGAAGGTTTCATACGATTCCAGCGCTCGATTCACGGCTGACGGAAACCAGCAGAGGTTATAATTGACTTCAGTGCCACTGGATCAGGGCCCTAAATAGAACAGGCACCTGCACATTGTAGAGGGAGAGAAATCTGCTCAGCTTTGTTCCCAGGTTTTTCTAAAATACCTTTGCCATGGATACTGCAGCTTTCTCACTGGAGAGAGGGTGCTCTGGGTCAGCGCTGGGCTCAGCAGCTCCTGGGGCAGGGCTGCAGCCACAGCTCAGCTCATCTCACCCAGCACAGCCCCACAAAATCACAGAATCACAGCAGCACAGAACATCCTGAGCTGGAAGGGACCACAGGGATCGCCCAGGCCAGCCCCTGGCCCTGCACAGACACCCCACAATCCCACCCTGGGCATCCCTGGGGGCTCCTGGAGCTCTGGCAGCCTCAGGCTGTGCCCATTCCCTGGGGAGCCTGGGCAGTGCCAGCACCTCTGGGAAAAGAGCCTTTCCCTGATATCCAACCTGGGCAGCAACAGCAGTTCCCGAGCAGTTTTACTCATTCCTGCACTCACCTACTGCATTGTCTCAAATTTATACTTCTTCAGCTGTTGTGAATGTTAAATCAAAGATAAATTTTCAATTGCCATAAGGTTTTCATCAGGTAAAAAAAATTACTTTAGAAATATTGCTCTCATTCACATCAGATAAGAAGCACTAAAATTAATTTTACAGTGCAACTAAACATTATACATAGAGTGTTCATTGTGATACATGCTGGTCTACCAGCTAAATGCTGTCAGTGAACCACACACTCGGGAGAACAGCAGCAAAACACCAGTGAAAGACTGGGATAACTCAACAACTACTGACCAAACTGCTGCAAATGCCCTATGAGCTTTAAAAACTGAAATTCATCACACATGTCAAAATTCTGATGTTGAACCATTTACAGAGAGTTGAAAATTGGCAGAGAATAAATACTGAGAGAGGAAAAAACCCCAAAATCAAATAGTCACCTCAAACTGTATGAGGGAGGCTGTAAGCTGATGACTCAGAGATTGAGGATGGGTTTGCATATTATACCAATTCATTCCTCAACTGAAACTCCAAAGAACTTACTAATATCAAAACAGTTCATCTGAAAAATAGGCAGAGATTATTTAGCAGAAATAGCAAGAAGAAACTATCTCGTATGAGTAAAGCTGACATGTCAGCAGCTTCTTTGATCAAATTGCAGCTAAACTCAGTGCAAATGTAGTTGCAATATGAAATAAGCCAGGATTGTTTACCTTCAATAGTCTATAAATATCCTTCTAAAGGCAGAACATCTGCTTCACTGAGAAGTGCACAGATGCAGTTACAACTCCTCATCTATAATTATGAGAATAAACTGTATTTCCCATTTCTTTCTTTTCCAGGTCTTTGATGTTACATCTGATAGAGTGGCAGCGAGATGGAGAGACCAGCACAGGTGAGTCTGGCAGCTTCAGGTGGTTCAGCTTGGCCGTGCCCAGGGTGGGGTCACCTGAGGCCACTGCTCAGGAGGGGACACCACTGTCCCTCTGTGAGGGAGAGGCACAGCCTCTGCTGGAAGCTGCAGACACCTGGATTCCCCACACTGAAGCAGTTTTGGGGAAGCAGCTGCAAAAGCATTCCCACAGCAGCGATCCAGGGGAGCTGGGAGCCACTGGGGCTCAGCCCTGCTCGGGGCAGGGAAGGAGCCTGAGCTGCTGCTGCTGCTTCCCCGTGAGGGGATCACACCGAGGGCAGCCACAGCCACGGGACTGCCATGTCAGGGTGCTGACACCACGGGGTTCAGTTCTTTTTCTCAGGACCAGGATTAATGAGAGAGAGGCTCTTTTTCTTTTTGTTCAGTCTCAGTTGTTTATTCTTTCCTTATCTATGTTACATGTATACAGACTACAAGGAGCTACGTGCACCAGACTAACGAGGAACAAAATGGAGGGATGAAGAATCTCTTCAAGGTCTTGTATGTGTCCATTTACCCAATAATCCAATGCCAAGTAATTTATTTTCCTTAATGACCCAATGACCTGACACCTGTGTGCTGCTATGTGGACTTTTCTGTCCAATCACGTATCATTACCCAAAAAGGCTCAGAAGAAGAAGATGAAGAAGGAAAAAGGAGAACAAGAAGGAGAAAGAGACAATGCCCCAAATCCTCCATCTTGGATCTCACATATTAATATAACTAAAACTTCAAACTCCCAACTTTTTAACTCAGTGACTTAACTCTATCCAGCTCACACATTCACATTACTAGTTTATTTAGCTTTAGAAGCTTTCTCCATAGTTTTAGGCTAAACTCTGTGTTCTCTTGGGTGTCAGAGCCTGTCACCACAGATAAGGGGATATTTGCTGTGCCTCTGACTCCAACACTGCCCTGCCAGCCCTGCAGGCCCTGCCTGGGCAGAAAACAGCCCTTGCTTGGACTCAATATTCTTGTGGGTCCCTTCCAGCTCAGGATACTCCATGGTTGTATGAAAAACAAGTGTGGCTCTATCACAGCCGTGTGTGTGGGGCCAGGCTGGGAGCTCAACTGCATCCAACAGGCTGCAGGCATTGCTGAGAAACATGGGGCTGCTGCCTGCTGCCCAAACAGCTCCTTCCCTACCCTTCCCTTTGATCCAGCAGCTCATTTAAAACATTTCTGTCTATCCTGTGAGTGCTTCGTTGTCATCTCTGGCCAGTCCCCAGCCTGTCACTAATTGGCACCGCTGTTGTCAGGCTTGGGAATGAGATCAGGGCCAGAATGGGCAAGAAAAATAATCCCCTGCTCATTCCCCAAAATGGCTGGTTCTCATTGGGAGCATTGCTGACACACACAAACGAGAAGGCTACGGAAATCTGCTGCTGCCCCTGTTCTCTGGGAACCCAGCTCCCTCTCAGGGGATATTGATCTCAATATGCTACTTAAAAATGCATTAAATACATTTTTTCTATCTCTATTTGATAGATATAATTATGGCAGTCCCTAGAACAACATGCCTGTTTGTAGACTGCCTTCAAAATCATCTAATTTGTATTGCCAGATGGTATGAATGATTGCTACAGATAAACTTTGGATACGTTCCATTATTAATTGACAGAAGCATGGTCACAGCAGAACGCTCATCCCACACTGCCTAGCTGACAATTAATGGTTAAAAGATGAAACTACTGAGGAAAAAAATGAGTCCCCTGAGTCCCAAGTCCCATTTTATAGCCTTGAGAACTAAATTTAAATAACCAAAATGTATTATGCTCTCAGATCTCTCTACCAACCTCCTTGGACTTGTGCAATTCCCAGCTGTGCCAATAGCTCTTTACAAACGATGGGATGCAGGCTTGCTGTGCCATCCAGTGGGATGGGATGGGTGGAGTGTGACAGTCTTATGGCAGGTTCAAGAAATCACAGTTGTAACAAGCAAATGTCTCTACTGAGGCTCAGTGCAGATGGCTGGTTTGGAGCTCATCTTCCACAGAAAACACAAACAGAGCCATTGCAACAAAGAGCACCAGTGCTGGGTGCTGTAGACATGACACTTGCAAGCCAGAGCAATGGTGAAGTCACCGGGAAGGGAGAAAACCTCAGATCTGTGTGTTTTAGAACACTGATCTCTAATAATCAAGTCCTCCATGAATTAAGCAAAAGCTGAGAAAAATCCAAGTGTTTACTGATTAAAATTTTTAACTTTGCAAGCTATTCCACACATGGCCAGAACCTTTTTCTTAAAAAGGAGACAAGCTTTTTTAAAAGAAATACCCAGATTTGGGATAAAGAACATTTACCAGTGGCACAGACTTGAAATACAAATAGATGACGAAGGGTACGCTAAGATGTGAAAAAAGAAAAAGAAATGCTTTTTAGCTTCTTGATTTGCAGTGTTTTTTCTTCTTAGTACCTACTGAACAGTATGACAGATCTTAGAAACAATATTTATATTTATAGCACAACTTTCATCTGCAACCTCTTGCATGTCATATAGATTTGCAAACTCCTTTTCATAAACACACATCCTGAGCATAAACAGCTGAAAAGGAAAATAAATTACTTCTCCTGAGGTAGGACAATATGGCAAGCTGCCAGAGAACACCTGTACTATATGTGACCTAAAGACTGCTGTGAACATGGCTCCAGCTGCAGAATTGGTTCTGCAGAGATGGGGAAGGATACAAAAGTCCCAAATAAAGTCCAAGAGTCCCAAATTGCTCCAGGATGTTGAGAACCTCTTCTCTGCCCTGCTGTACACATGGAATGGCTATAATGACAGGCAGTGATCACAAACATCCCAGTTCAAAAGCTGAGCTGTGGATCCAGGTCTTTAATGATGGAAAGACACTGATTTGTATGTGTAGAAGGTAAACATGCCTGGCAAAAAAAAAAACCAAAACAATTCAACTTGTGAAGGGCACAGATTTCCTTTTTGTTTTATTTGAGCTCAGGTCCAGCCTCATGCTATGCTCTGGTGTGTTCCTGACCTCGTTCCTCGGGCCTAGGCATGGCTGCCTTTCCTCTGGCTGGTGTTTGTGGCATAAACACAGAGGTGATACCCACAGTCAGCATCGGATCTGACTGTTCCTGACAACTCCTGTGATACAGCAACCTCAGGGACTCGAGGACACATCTGTGAGTCGATGTAGTAGCTGCCATCTGCACGAACTGCATTATTTAACTGCATTGGCACTGATTAACATTTGCTGTAACCTATGGTAATGGGCTCTGGGGGCTTTCCATGTCTGCTACACAGTGGCAGCTGATATCTCCTGCTCCATCCTTAAAACAGGATGTTTTAATTTTTAATGGAGCACATGTTCGATTGGCTATACAAACAGGCTAATCTGCAAAGCATGTGCTCAATAACAAGCCAAGCTATGCAGCCAGAATAACAACACTGCTTTGCCATGCACGAGATGCAAAAAGCTTCCTGCTCTGTGCCACCATCACTCAGCGCTGATGGTCAAGAGAAATGACTGTGCACGTTCCCCATTCCAACTGCAGCCCTCAGGAACTGCCTGCTCCTCACCTGCACCTCGGGCTGCCAGCTCGGTTCTCGCGAGGGAAACTGAACTGGAGGGTTGAAAAAGTTCAGGTGCCTGCAACAGCAATCATGGGGGTGCAGCAGGAGCATTTGGAGGCAAAGCTGAGAGGGGAGAGCTCGGCCAGGGCTAGTGCGCAGGGGAGAGAAATCAGCTGGTGGGCATTTAGGCAGAGAGCAGAGAGGTGGACACTTCCCTACTGCTGGAAACTATGTATGAATAAAATCCTACACGGCCATTCCTCCTCACAGATCTCTGTAACCCACAGATACCATCCTCAGGGCTTGTCTCCTGAAATCACCATGTCAGCAAGGAGCACGCAGCAGCCCAGGCAGCCCTGGGATCCTGCTCTGCCTGCATCCACCCCATGTGTTCTGTTCCTGCTCCCAGAGAGAGGAGGATGCTCCAGAGGCTGTAGCACAGAGTTTTAACCTGTTCCTGCTGGGTACTGCCACAGCCCCCAGGGCTCTTCCCTGAGGGAGCATTTCTGGGCTGGGATACAGGCCCTGAATGAAGTCCTGCAGCCAAACAGGGAGCAAAGATCACTTCCACAACAGGCACAAGCTAAGAAAGCAAAAGAGGATAAAAATAAAGGCAGCAACCTGAAGGTTGATGTATTTCTTGGGGAGTCTTAAGCAGATGAGTAGGAATCCAGGAATCTTGGGCCTTCAGGGTGCCTGTGAAAGCTCTCAGGTTATTTATTTTCCAGGCTGAAGGAGTATGCTTCAGTTTGAGATTTTTTTCTTGTAAGAAGAATGTTTTCCACAGTTTAGTAGGGTTTTTATCTGTTTCTTTGAATCACTTGTTACCTCTGACCTGATTTGTCTACAGAATATGTCAAATCTGTAACAAGCACGGGCTGATTAAACGATTAATGGAATGCTATTTTAGGACAGCCTTGCCTTGCTCCAAACCTATACTCACGACTGTTTCTGATGCATAAATATGAACTGACCTTTCAAAAAGGTCACTTTTATTTTTCAGTTTTCTTCCATGAAGAATTATGCTTTTGAGAAAGACGCTAAATTACAGAGCCTTTCATTAGGTATAAGAAAGTTGGAGGAATGTTAAGAAGAATTTCTTTCCTCTGGTCTTCACAAAGTACAGTTAGGAAGCTGTTTCATGCCTGCATTAGTAAATACATCCACTGAGCTAATGAACACCTTTTCCTGCCTTAAGATATGAATTTTGAAGATGCTAACTCAATTATCCCCCCCATAAGTGGCCAGCCAGGTCTCAGTGCAAGAACTTCAGCACTGAGAAATGTATTCTGCCTATGGAAGCAATGGATCCATTTCCAGCAGTGTTCTGGTGCCAGAGAACAGACCTGGCATTCACCCTTTGCCTGCAGTTACCCTGGAAGCACATGTGAAAAATCAGACTGTTATTACTTATTTTAGAGTTTTGGAAGGTGATGGAATATTCCAAAAAACCAATATAAAAAGCACTGTAAATTCTCTGTGAGCTCAGAAGATGTAAAACATCCTCACACACCAACCTAAAATCCCACTTGGTGAATATGCTGCTTAGTCCTGGATGGAACAACCTGAGAAATCCCAGCCTGAGCTGAAATGAAATGCTCCATCTCACTCCTAGCAGCATTATCAGCCTGAGCTGAGCTCTACAATGAGATCTAAATCAGCGAGGGCAGTATTAGAATTTAAAGATAAAGCAAGTACTGATCAGTGTGCTGAGGCCCAAGCTTTGAACCCTTTTGATAAGGGACCTTGTCTGTTAGAGAAGTCAAAAGCTCCCAGGATTGGAACCAGATTCTGGGCAGGCACAGACTGCTGCCATGTGAAGGGGCAAACAGAAGATCTCTGGTTACCTTTCCTTCTATCACAATAGCCCTTATCATGTATGAAACAGTCCCCTGCACAGCAGCAATTGTATGAGCCCCACTCTCAGGCAGACTGGGGAGAGAAAACCAAAGCCATGGAATTCAGGTCTGCACTACACATTGAGAAAGTTGACTCCAGCTCATCTGTAACTCAGGAAGGTTTAGTCTGCCCTACAGAAACCAAAACGCTGCTACATTAATGCACAAGGGTGTCCTTTCCATCAAGTTACTTAATTAGCTTATCTGGAGAAAAAACTATACCAATCAAATTAAATATTAATCACATATAAACTGCTGATCACAATCAGCTGGGGGTTCACACATGCAGAACATAGGGATCTCAGTGTGATTTCTTTTCCCAGAGAGTTTCCTCCTGCTCTCTTTCCATTGCCAATTTAGCAAATTCATATAAGAAACAAAGCCTGAGTTTTCCAAGTACAACATGAACAACAGACCAGAAGTTTTTCTACACTAAAATATTGAACTAAAAATTCAGTTCCTTTAAATCTTTCTAAATCCTTGCCTCTGATTGGGTTCATTAATAAACATGCTGGTTTTGTTACAGGGAGTGACATATGGCATAATCCGCTAACAGGAAGAAGTATTTTGCATTTTATTGTAGAAAACAAACATGCAAACAGGTTTTCACAGATGGCTTTCTTAGCTTCTGGGAGGCAAAAAAAAAAGCTTAATAATGCTTGAAAACAATTCTTTCTCCCACGCTTTCTTATAACAAGAGAAGGAAGAAAAATTTTGACTAGAACTGCTTTTCAATTAAAGTAAGTTCTACTCTACATATCAGCTGTACCCCATCTCCCTTCATACTACTGCTGCTTCTTTAGTTATGCAGGAAATAAAAGCCTATCAATTTGCCAATATCTGACAATATGTGCCCAGGCAAAAAAAAAACCAAAAAACCCAAAAACATGAAACAAAAGATCCTGGGTGAAATTCTTGTCTTTGGTTAACTGCTGAGTGCTGTGAGAAAACCACCAAAGTAACCACAGAAAGCTTTTAATCAGGAGGGATTTGGATCTCAGAAACTAGACCTCTGCCCGTATTCCCTTATCACACTGCGGGCTTGATCACATGCAAGGATGTGAAATCTATGGCCCACAGCCTTGGAAAAACAGTGTATTATTTAAAATTTTAATTATGAATAAGCTGCAGTAAGGCTGATAGACACTTCTGTACACAAAATACTTGCAAATGTGGGGCACCTTTCTCTTCTGGTCATTGTCCCTCAGATTTGTGATGCTGTTCCCTCACCACTTTCTCTCTGCAGCTGCTTGGGAACAACACACACCTCACCCTGGAGCTCTCTGTGTGAGATCTGCAGGATCATTTTGCAGTTCTGTCCAGCATATCCAGCACTGTACAATCCCAAGGCAATCCAAGTCCCCTCTCACAGCATGAACACTCCTTGCAGCAAGCACGGATCGCTCTGTCTGTCTGTGAGCACTGTGATGTCTTTAAAGAGCCACCAAGCACTATGGCCTACTGTAGTGCCTCCAAGCTTTTTGGGATCTGATGTTAAAATAAATCCTTTTAAATACCTGCCATTTCCACCCGATTAAAGCTCTGCCTGCCTCACCAGAGGGTCCAGCCTAGAGAGGGAGGTGAACACTTCCCACAGGTGACAGTGAAGTTGCCCCTAACAGTGAGAGAAGTGTTTGGACGACTCGTTTGCCTGAGGTTGCAAATTCCACCTGCAAATTCTAGAATGAAGGATGCAAAGTCTGGTCTAGTGGAAGATGTCCCTGCCCACTGCAGAGAGGTGGAATTGGATGAGCTTTTTAAGGTCCCTTCTAACCCAAACCGTTGCAGGATTCTCTGACCTGCTTTGAGCACAGAAACCAGGTCCCTCTCCTGCACTCTGCAATGCTGCAGCTGTCCCTTCCTCACCCTCGATGGAGGCAGAATTGCTCACCCATAGAAAGGCTGAAAGCTGTGGCAATTCTGCAGGTGAGGTGACAGTGGAATCAGGAATGGTGCTGCCTGTTAATCTCCATTTGTATCCCCAGGACTATACCAGAAAACAGAAATGCTCTAACAGAAGAAGAGTGTGTTCCAAACTCCTACAACCCCTGCTGCACTTTGGGAAGGTCCCATACTCCCTAAGGGAGCAAAGCCTAGAACAGCTGTTATTGCCCATCCCAGTCTCACAGGAGTGGGAAAGACCCAGTTTCTTGTAGTTAAAGACCCAGTAAAGAGTCAGTTTGCTGTAGGGTGGGAAAGGGGGATCAGCTCAATCCAAGGACTGCAGGATTCAGGTTTGCCCTGTGCTAAAATACAAACTCAGTGTTGCACAACATTGTGTGCTTAAGCACTCATGTTACTTAGGTGGTGAAAGCAGCCATCCTGATCCCCGTATCTCTTTTGCATAAGGAATCTGAGCTGACAGCATTTAATCAGCTCCAAATTTACACTACTGATACCTTTTCCATTTAATCAGGACTGCAGCCTTTTGAGAAGTAATTCCCTTTGGTTAAAATTAACAATGACAGGCTGTGTTTTTATACACTGTTGAAATGTGTAAAACAATCAGATGGAGAAAAAAAATATGCCCTCCTTTTCCCAAGCTGATTTACGATATATATGCAAACCCTATTAAAGTTAAACCATGCTTTTCAATGAAATGAGGATTTCCAACAAGCTGCTCTCCATTTTATTTAAGGATCCCAATGACTGATACAAACAGTGGTAATCAGCTCTATTGCTAATACAGGATATTTGGGCTGAGAGATAACACTTAACCCCTAAGTGTGAAACAGCTCATAAATCACAGCCACTTTGTGGGGAAACTTAAGACCCTCTCTTATGAGCAGAAATCAGATGATATCCTGCTGAGACCCATTGTACTTCTTTCTCCAAAATCTAAAGGTTAAATATAAAGAGAAATTAATGCAGAGAAGGAAAGAGATCAGGACAAGTGGGGACAGGAGTAGGTGGGTAAGAGGAATGCAAATACCTACAGCACTGGATTAATCTTATCAGGACAGATAAGACAAAACTGGGGAGGACATGGTTACAGCTTGCAGGAAAAGCTCAGCTCTGGGGAAGTGGCAGGGCCTGGCAGATGCCTTCTCACTGCCTTGGATGCAGGATACACCCCCCACCTCCCAGCACCTGCACTGAGGCAGCAGCACACGTCCCTGCATGTCCCAGCACAAGGACACCAAGGGCACATTAGGCTGTGCAAGGCTGGAGCTGTTACAAGCTCTGGGCTAATGGGATGCCCAGAGCTGGAAAAGGCCTTGGAACCCATCCTTGTCTGGGGAAAACAAGCCTGACTGGCACAGACATGGAGCCAAACAAACAGGTATCATGGATAGCCTGGAATCACAATACAGAGGATGAATTTGTGGCCAGCACTGGGGAGTATTGATTTGTCCCTCCTAAGTGAAGAAACACAAAAGTCCAGTGAGGAATTTCTCTGTGTCCAGCACTAACAACAATGTTAGGAGAGAGAAGATCAGTGGATTTTCTGGGACGTTCTGTCCTGCAGGTCCTCTCCTGCAAATCAGCAGCAGGGTTTGAATTGGTTCATCTCAGCCATCAAATACTCCCCTAAACTGCTCAATCACAATGTGCCAGCTGGAAATTATCCATTGGAACTGTTCTCTTGAGGATTCCACTGTGTTTTGAGCTCGGAAAAGAGAGGTAAAAGCCACCACCAGCAGCCTCCACAGCCTGGGACTGTTGATGTCTCTGCCATGCCCAGGTGCCCAGTGTCTCCCCCTGGTTCTGGCACAGGTGTGGATGTCACAGTGGGAAACCCCACAGGAATGAGAACACCGTGGTAGGATGAGGTGTGGGGTTTGCAGGGTGGTGATGGGAGAGAGAAGGAGAGCACAGAGGGAACATCTCTTTGAGGAAGAGCAGAAGCAGCCTTGGAATGCCCCTTTGGAGAAGAGCAGAAGAACCCTTTGGCTCTGCTGGTTTTTCTGCCTCCCAGCTGCACCTCTTGCAGAACTCATCACTCTGGGGCCCAGCCCAGCCCAGCTAAAGCTGTGGAATGCTTGTTTTTCTGGGAGCTGGTTGGAACTATGGTGCAGATAAACATGGATATTTCCTCCAAAGATTACACTCCACTACAACTTTTTCTGCCTGTGTGTGCTGCTTGCAGAATGTTGAACTTGTTTCCAAAATAAATAGCTCCCAAAGAGGGTTTAATAGGGTTTGCTGCTTTCCAGAGGAAATAGATTGCAAACAAACTGTTTCCTGCTCCTATTTCAAATGAATTTTTGTCCAATTATTTTCTTTTTTAGCATAAAGCTAAATGGGCTATTCTGCCCTGTCCCTGACTGAGTCCAAGCGTGATTTCTTTTGATTATGCTTTTATGTTGCAAAATGCAGGGCTCTGGCGACAGAATGGATGGCTTGGGGAGAGGGGCAGCAATTTTTTTCTCCTTTTTTATTTTTTCCTCTTTTATTTATTTTTTTTTAAAGTGTGCCAAAGCTTGTCAGCATTCACTTTTGTGCCCGCTGTGCTGGAATAAAAACACTGAAGGAGGCAGAGGGTGGGAGGGAGGGAAAAACCCCCCAACAAAATAAGCACTGTCCCCCATGCCCAGGGGAGGCTGGCACAGTGGTGGGCATATCTTGAGCACTGGATGAAGCCTGATTTCCGTTTTTTCCTTATTATTCTTACTGGGTTTATTTTTTTCCCTTAATCCAGTATTTTTTTTTTCCCACTGGAGCAGTGACAATTAGTAGCAGTGGGGAGGGGAAACCTTGGCAGATTTCCCATCCTGACCTTTAATCCAAAACACAACTACAAAACTTGTGGTCCAAAAGCTTCCTAAAATAAAGCTCCATCCTTTCCTTTGTTTAATTTCTACACAAGTGTTGATCAGAAAAGGGAAAGGGAGGGAAGGCCCCCCTTGTTCTTCTTGATGGGAGTTGAATGTCATCATGTTCCTGGTATGGGGTGGAAAGCTGGAAATTTGTCACTGTCTGGGTTAGTGGGGTATTACCAAGAACCAAACCTCTGATTTCCTCGAAGATAAAGACCTTTGTTTTGGCTGCAGTGTAGGAATGTACAAAACATATTCTCATCTTCTCATCTTTCCAAGTCAAAGAAAGAAAGAAATCTGTTTCTATTTGTCTGGCTGTCTGTAGCCCAGGGGTAATAAATTCTATTGCAGGGACAAGGATGAAAACCAATGTTTTTCATCTTTGATATCTGGATTTTAAAAAGAAAAAAAGAAATCTAAGAAAAATCTTTATATGCTAGAGTCTGAATCAGTCTCCAAGGTCCTTAACACAGGGAACCCTGGTGCAGGTTCTCAGCAAAGGCACCACCTCCTAGCCCTAATTACAGACAAGTTTTTATATACATTTTTACATTTTGGATAGATCAAGAGAGAGGCATGTGCCTTGGTAATTACAGCACAAGTCTGGAAGGTCTCATTTTTCTACTGATTTGCATTGGTGACCTTGGGCAAGTCACTGAATGCCTCTGCTAAACTTTCTGCTTGGGATCGGGACCCCAGGTATACAGGAAGACTCCAGAAGCAGAGAAGGAATGTCTGTGAACATCTCCTCTGGAGGGTTTGATGTGGTTACTTGGGAAACCATATCTGGACAGGCTTTTCAGCCTGGGAAAGGCTGCAACAATGGGGTGTTGTCGTAGTTTGCATATCAGATATGAAATTGTATCACTGCTTGGGCTCATACTCACAGAAAAGAGATTTTCATCAGAATTCCTCTTACTTATCTGCAAATAATTTGCTCCTGGGAAGGCAGAGCAGCTTCCAGTCTATTCCAGGTTCATCTCACACGTGCCCTGTGCTGCTTCTCAGCACAAAAATAAATTCCACCTCTAAAAGCCAACAGGTGCACATGACAGGTTCCACCTGATACAAAGCAAAAGGCCTTGGGACACGTGAGTGCCTACCAAATGCCTGCTAGAGAGAGAGAAACTCAAACTCTTTGGTGGCTTTTAACTTAATATTTCTTAATTAAAATAAAATTGAAGAGAGGGGAGAGAGAAAAAATTCAGCCTTTAATTGTGTCAGCCATGGAAGAAATCTGAGATTGAGGGCTCCAGAGAAGAGAAAGTCCTTTTGGATTAAAACTCTACATTTTATATTTTATCTCCAAAAGGCTATAAATTAGGTTTGGGATTTTAAAAAGATTTCATATGATTTTGTAATTACCCAAGTTACTATTACCTGATTAACACAGGAATCCTAATAGTCTGTTGCACTTTCATTTCTCCAGTTGTGGTTGTCATGGGGCTTGGCACCTGTCACCTGTTCATTTACAGGCATTTTAATTAACCTACATTATGTATGCTTTTTTTTTTCCCTTGGATTTAGTGCCTGAATTTCATATTAAAAAATAAAGTTAATAGCTACCTGAAGGAGGGCTGCTGCCAAAACATTCACAGTCGATCCTGCCACATCCATTTATCAGTACCTGTCACAGCCAAGCATCCACCAGTGCTTAATTGGAAGAAGTACAGGGTAGAATAAATTCCTCCTCGAGTGATATTGGCCTGACACCCAGCACTACAAATGCAGTCTTTTATGTGTAGCTGTAGACAACCTGGATGTGCCTGGTTGTGTTTGCACATAATTTATGGGTCCTAATTCAGACAAAAAATCTTTTTGATTTTGCCTGAATATTGACAGAAGAATCAGACCTGCCCCTTTGAGAACATAATCCTACAAAGTGGAGTGAAGAGATAAAAATAGCAGTAACAAAATTTCATCGGGTTAAATGGTTCCCCTCAGCCACTCAGAGCAGGCTGCTTCCATGTTTCACCAATCACTGCACCTGGACTGGCCTCAGAATGTGGAATTTACCCTCAAGCCAAAGAGTGGCAGGTCAGGTCCCCCTCCCTTACACCAAGTCCAGCCCAGTTGTCACTGCAGAGCCCCAGGAGCCTCCCAGGTCTCTGCAGAGAGGCCTTTGCAAAGCCAGCCCAGCACACACAGGAGGTGGGAGGGATGAGCAGGCAATTCTTCCTGTTCAAATCAGTTACAGGTCCCCAAGAAAGGTCCCTGGCAGGGGAGTGAGCCACACAGGGCACTGAGAACCATCCCTGGAGAAAGCCTGTGCTAACACCTTGGACAGTTATTGCAGGGAACTGGGCACTCCTTCATTTGCTAGTACAGACCAGTCCTTACTGCCTACGTTTTACAGCAGCCTGTACGAGACAGGGAGAGGCTCATCTGTGACCTGTAGATCTGAAAGAAATGCAAAGCAGCAATGAGTATTTACTGAATATTTACTGAGCTTTTACTTAAAGAGTTTTTACTGCTTCCCCAGCTGTGCCAAGCAGCTCTTCTCACCTTTACACCTGGCCCTTCCCCACTGAGCTCTGTCCCTATCACAGTCTGACTCTTCTCCCCCTCTGGGTGGAGGCAAACCTGCTCCAACTGCAAGGCCAAAAGAAAGGAAATGAGCTGCCAGAGTGAGCCACTTTCCTCAAAAAACAGTTTTAATTTTCTAAGAAGATGCACCGTGCTCTGCACTGTGAGAGTCACCGGGCTTGGGCTCTGATGGTTTGCAGGAGAAGCTTGTTTGCAGTCCAGGTCCCACTGCGAGTGACCCCCTGCTCTCTGATCAGGGATGCATCTGGAAGCACACTCAGGTTACCAGCAGTGGGAGCATGTTTTGTTAGAATTAACAACGATAATGTCAGGAGGGCCCTAATATGTTGGTTAATATGAAGCAGTTAAACAGTTTTTTTCATTTCACACAGGCCCATGATGATCCTCAAGGCTGACAGATGAAGACACATGCAATAAGGAGAGACAGCGTTGGTGATTATGGATCTTATAACCCACTTGGGCCATTAACTCTCGAAATTCTCAGTATTCTGCCCCTTCCAGAAGGAATTCAAAGGTTGGTGTAAATGCAACGGCAGAATCTTTGCAGTCAAAGTCCCTAGCTCACAGCAGCTCTCAGACCCTTAGTATTTGACAATTCTACCCTGTTGGGAGGCCAGGCTGGAGGACAGCAATAACAAACCAGTCCCAAACCGGTGTGAGCCCCATGCTGCTGCACATGGAGGAGTTACCAGTGCTCTGAGACAAACTGAAAGCACAACATAGTTTATGGGGGAACATTTGTGGTTTAAATCAGATAATCAATACACATCTAATCACACACAACTGTCCCTTTTGACAACAGGTAAACAGAATTTACTTGTTGATTGGGTCTGCCAGCACCAGAATACAATTTCCAGGGAGGCAGGAGCACCAGGAAGAAGGATGGGAGGACACAGTGTAGGCCTGGTACCCACCATGAAGCCGTGGTGCTAAACTTGAAACAATTCATGGACGCAACTGCAGAGAATAAACTGTCTGATCACATCAACATTAATAAATAGATGAGACCCCACCACCCAAACAGTGCAGAGAAGGACTAACCCTCACCCAAACAGGCCACCTGACTGCGCACCAGAAAATTGCTTTATTCATTCATTCAAAATTTTCTTCAAAATCTGTTTGTGGTCACACAGCTACAGGGACACAGCAGCCCCAGCTGATAAACACAGCAGCAGCAGCACATTGCCCCTTGGTCTCACACCTCACGGCTCCAGGAAAATTAATAGGAAGCCTGAACCAAGTCCTTTAAAAACGAAAAAGAGAAAAGAGCTCCAGGAAGCTGATGGCAACATTGATAATGAAAACACAAAAGACATTTCATTTAAGACAAGAACTCCAGCTTGCTTGGAACAGGAGGGAATTCAGCCTGCTCACTATTCCTCTGTTCTCCTCCCTTACCTCCTGTGTACTATCAGCGCCTTCTGTGCTCACACTCCCAGCCCTTTGTTCAGTCCTTAGAGCTGAGGCTGGGGCTGGGAGATGGGGACAGGGGGCACTCGAGCTGGTGCCAGGTTTGACAGCTCAGCACTGGCGGGGAAGAGCCAGGTTCTGCTCTCCAGCCACCGTGCACAGATGTCAAATGGCTGCGGAGCATGGAGCCAGCGCCCAGATCTAAATTCTTAAAGGATTAATTGTCGAGATGAGCTGCACTTCTGTACAGAACGAGAGAAGAGCTTTTTCCTTTTAGCATCGGTGCTGCTCCTCAGAGCCTGGATCAGAGCCATCCCTCCCCTCGCTGTTTGCCCCTCCATTCCCGGAGCCATCTTTGCCTGCAGTGCCTCTTGCATCAACAGCCAGGCAAGTACAGCTGGGAACTCTCCCAGGGCTCATAACTTCAACTGCACACAGTCTCCTGCTCCAGGCAATGATCTGCTCTGCTTCTTCCTACTTCAGCAGCTCTTTCTCACTACCAAGGACAATAAAACCCCCCAACTCCATCTCCCCAGCCGTGATCCTGAATGTTCTGCATTCGTGTCAGTGCCTTTGAGTCACACAGGAAGCGTGGCCACAAGGAGTGGGGGGGCTGCCAGGCAGAGCCAAGGACTCGCAGTTCAATCCGCCTTGCCAGCAGCAAAACAGGAGCATAATTCTTACTACAGCACTTCAGAGCAGGGGAAGGGAACACCAAGGGAAATGTCACCACAACTGGGTGCATGTGGTGAATGTGACCCTCTAAAATTAGCAGGAACTCGCACATCCCCTTTTTAGTGCTGCAATAATTCTCCCCGAGTAGGGAAAATAAAGACTGGAGCATACGGTTTCTATCTGTGCTGCACAGAAACTGATTAAAAATGCTAACAACCATGATTGTCCAACAACCAGGAGCTCCCAAGAGGCTCATATACACAGATGGTGATTAGTTTGGGATGGCCAGAACAATCACTAGTACCATGTTGCAGTAACACCCACAGACTATCTGTCACAGTCCCAGGAGACACTTAAAGGCTGTTTACTTCATACAGTTAACTTGAACCATAAGCTTTACAAGCCTCTTTGATACATTTTTAATCACTCTCCTCATAAACCTATAACATTTCCCTGCACTAGTACATAGTTGGGTTCTGTGTATCACAAACTCCTCATCAGGCTGGAGGGAGGATGACAGTGACATTCCTGGTGAGCCCACCATGGCCCTGCTGCCCAAAGCCCCATGTCACCTCTGCCAGCAACCCCCATGTCCCCACTGCCCAAACCCCGTGTCCCCACTGCCCAAACCTCCCATGTCCCCACTGCTCAAACCCCCCATGTCCCCACTGCCCAAACCTCCCGTGTCCCCACTGCCCAAACCCC
>VWYI01021360.1:362243-432243 GCA_013399455.1 Anthoscopus minutus
TGCCCAAACCCCATGTCCCCACTGCCCAAACCCCGTGTCCCCACTGCCCAAACCCCGTGTCCCCGCTGCCCAAACCCCGTGTCCCCACTGCCCAAAGCCACCATGTCACTGGTGCCCAAAGCTACTATGTTACCTGTGCTCAAACCCCTATGTGTCCACTTCCCAAATCCACCATGTCCCACTGCCCAAAGCCACCTTGTCACCTCTGCCCACACCCCTCGTGTCCCCACTGCCCAAGCCCAGGGCCCCCACCGGGTCCTGAGCCCCCCCTGCTCTCCAGACAGATAATGTTTCCTTCAGCTCTTCCTGGCAGGGCCAAAATCAAGACTTTGATAGTGGCCATGTAACAAATATTAAAATATTAAGCCAATTGTTCATCTTTTAAGACTTCCATTTCCCAAATACTCTGTGGCTCTGGGTAAGTCAACACTGGCACTAAGGCTGGTGCAGGGGTTAGGAAGGTTTCTCTGTTAGGTCCAATATCCCGAATGTTTCCAAGCACTTTGTGCATTGTTGCTGCCAGAGATCATAATCTTTCTTTAAACAAAACGAACCGTTTTGTGATTTAGACCTCTCCGAGAAGAATCTCCAAACAGCAAAGCAGCCCTGCCCTCACCCCCCAGGCAAAGCTGCGGGTCCGGAGGCTGCAGTGTGAGCAAACAGGGCTGTTTGTCCAGGCAGAGCCCCGAGTGCCCATGCAGGAATTAATCACTCCTAAAACCTTGTCCAGAGGCAGGGCTGGGGAAGCAGCCCCAGACACCAAGGCTTAGTTCTGTCAGGGCAGCGATTGCCCCGGGGAGCTGGTGCAGTGAAGTCACCGGGAAAGCAGGTTAATTTACAGCACAGGGAGATGTGGGACACGGGCTGTGGAAAGTCACTTCTGCTGCTGCCCTCACTGGTGTAAATTTAAATAACTCCCACAGAGAAATCCAAGATTCACACTGAGCAAATGTTAGTAGACTCTGCTTCTCCTTTGTTGTCAGTTTTTCTCCTTTAATTGCCTCATCTGTTTGGAGAGAATATGTGCCCACAAATGGATTTTTTTTTTTAATGTTTCCTTTGCCACCTATAAAGCTGTTTCTGCTTCTGTCCCTTTCCCGTATGAGATCACTTCCCACCTCTGGGCAGTATGAGGTAACCCAGTTTAGAGGTCTCAGGACAGATCTCAGAAACTGGAAAGTCTATGGCTTCACTTGGGGACCTTCAGTGTCTGAAAATGGGATGGGGTGTTAGTGCCCTGTTCAGAGAAGGGGAATGAAAATATTGAAAAACTGAGAGACAAATTAAATGCGAAGGAATCAATATACAACTCTAAAAATATAAAATCCTACAACACAGGGGTGCCAAATAGCATTATGGATAGGTATCTCAGCTGTTGTGTTAGTGGTGAAAATAATTCTTTCTTTGTAGAAAAAAATGAACTAAAGACATAGTTCCAGTAAGAGGTATCTTAATACCAGAGAAACTTACTGTATTTATTTAAAAAATAGATTACTTTAAGAATTTGACGCAGATTTTGAAAAGCTCAATTCTATGCTGTTGGGGAACTTTGTGTGTTTTATTACCTAATTTTAAAACATATCACAAACCTGTAGCTAAAAACAATTAAAAACATAAGTACTGGGAATTTCTAAACATAAAGAAACACCAGACAATATTTGTTTTCGTGTTATTCTTGCTTCTACTCACACATTGCCAGTCTGAAGTGTAAGAATCTCTACTGGCATCTCCATAGCATTACCTGTCAGGAAGATGCCCAAGCCTTTTTTTATCTCAGCTCTGCCTTATAAAGCCTCACGATTACATATTAGATTACATATTGTTTAATTTAATATCCCATGGCTGTCCAACCCAGCCTTATGGAGCCACGGCAGCTCCCACTGTGAGTGTGGGGCTGGCACACCTGGACCTGCAGTGCTGTTGGGACCTCTCACACCCTGGGAAACTCTGCAGTTCCTCTTCCTTAAAGTCCCAAGATCTCAAATGAAACCCAAACCCACTTGAGAGCAGACAGTGTGTGCAGAGCACCTCCAGAGTGCTGGCCCAGCCCTGTGCCCATCACTTCCCTGTGTGTCTGGGCATCCATCTGCTCCCATCTCCTGAATGGTGAGGTCATGACAGGCACTGTCTTGGTCCAGCACCTACCAAAAGGCTCTCGTCTGTCCCTGGACATCCAAGGAACACTGCTAATTCAAGAGTGATGCTGGCACCCAAATTCAAGGAGTCTCAGTGGTGTGAAGGCCACGGGGAGGCTGTTGAGAGGCCGTGAGCCCCGGTCACACTGGAGCTCAGTAATCCCTGGGGGTGACCAAACTTGTGTTTGGTGTAAGGCAGCAAAGCCACAGCAGGGATGAACACACAGCAGCCAGCCCTGCCCTGTGCCTCCACCACCAGACAACTTTTCCTCCTCCATGAGCCTCCTTCCACATGGACCACAGCTCTGGGCCCTCTTTGCCAGAGGCAAATATTAACACAGAGAAACTCTTCTCCACCCGACTTGCATAGCTGCAAACTTACTGCCCGATCCAGCAGCCAAAAGGAGAGAAACATGATTAATGGAAAAGTGCCTTGTTTACTTGTGAGCTCTCTACTCCCCCACCCACCCACAGACATAAACTTTTACAGCTTTGGCTACTTAAAATCTTAACCAGATGATCTGCACAGGGTTATAAACCATGGTAGGAACCCTCAGGCAACGGGGGCCCTACATTAGCAACCACTCAGTATTGAACAATCAGATTGATACTCATCAATCATTTACTTGAAAAGAAGAAGGAAATATATTAAAAGGGACTGCAGGGGATTTATCTTCCCATACTGATAAATTGTTAAAAATTAATGAACTAGAGCAACTCTGAAGGAAAAGTAAAGCAAACCCCCCAAAAACCTCAAGCACCACAAAATCCCCACAGGCTCTCAGAAAGCTCTTAAAGATCGTCCTGTGTTAAAGATACTTTGTCCTCTCTGGCTTGATGAGCTTTTTGCTTCTGTTTTCGTGTGTGTCTGGTAGTGTTGATGATATTCTCCATCCACTAGTCTTTCCCTGGCACTTTGCATCCCAGGCACAGAACCACTTTTTCATTTTTTCCTGGAGGAAGGGAACAAAGACCCCACAGTTTGCAATCCCCGTTCCCCAACCCGTTCTGACCTGCATATGGGCACTGTTCTTAATTTGGCAGAAGGCTATTTAAGAAACTTCCCACCCCTTTCTATCCTTTAAACTGTCAAACCCTGCAGCACAGCTAGAGCCATGAAATTCAGCAAGGTGCCCAAACTTTGTGCGATACAAAGCTCCCTGGCAGCTTACAAACAGCCCGAGGGCTGAGCTGAGCTCACATTAAACAGAACAGATTGCAGCTGCCTCCCCATCACACAGAGTTGTGGGCACGGAGATCAGAGGTCCCGTCAGTCACCGCTCCACACAGGCCCTGCCACTCTGTTTGCTGAATCTTTGCCTGTGTCACTGCTGATCATCAAAAACATGTTCATTTTATTTCCCTTTCATCTGACTCAGGCGTCCTCGGATGCCATAAGAATGAAGAACTGATGGGGAATGCTGTCCATTCCCTGGTGCAAGAGGAGATCATTCATGGCTGCTTTATTTCCTTGTCTCTGCTGTTACACACAGGAATGATGCTGTTTTGCAGACTCCAGAGCAGGCTTGGTTTTGGGAGCTCTGTGAGAACTTTGTCCATGTGCTGCTGACTCCTCACGGCACAGGGATTGCTGCTGGGAATATGGATTTGTGTGTTGTGGCCAAACTGCTGAAAATATTTACGTGCTGAAAGTGCCAACCCATGTTGACAAAGCAGAAACTCATGTTCCTACTGTTCATCCCTTTCATGAGTAAAGGAAATGGGGAAAAAAAAACCTAAAGGAAAACTAAACTAACTCAAATGAACTCAAGGGGGACCTTTTCATATTTATCAAACCTAAAGATTCAGTTCTGGATGTGATTGTGAAAATAAGGGTGTTTCTAGATTGAAAACCAGATACTTTTAGTCACTCCTGGTAGTTCTTTTCCATCAAAAAGACACCACCACACCAAAAAAAAAGACCCATGAGCAATTCCTTTTTCATGACAAAATTCAGAATATTGAAACTCCCTACTTTTAGTAGAAAATAGTGTTTCATTTTCAAAGGAAAAGAAGTAGTGAAGTTGTGTCCAAAATGAAATTAATGCAAATACAGTGAAAACCCATTTACAATTAAAGAATGTGTTGTTCAGTCCCCCTTGGATTACACTATAGGCAAATAAAATTTGTCTTTCTTGCTCCCTTGTATTGAGATTTTTCTGTGAATGTTCTCTTGAGAAATAGCCACTCCCACCCTCACGGTGTCCATGGCAATAACAGGCAAGACCCCCAAAGACTAAACATAAAAGATCATGAGAAGGATTCAGAGTGAAAAGGGAATAATGGGAATTAACCCTGCCACGTTTGCATGTATATATGTGTGTCTGTACATACCAGCCCATGTGTACTGAAGGACACAAAGATTGACTTAATTTTCAGCTGCTCACAGATGGCAACTTCCCATCCTGGGAATCCCATGAATCATTCAAACCTTCCTCTGCAGCCTCCCAGATAAGACCGAAGCGATGCAAGAGGCCTTGAGCAAGCCCCTTTGCACACAGGTGAAATCCATGGAAATTCTTCGTTATATAGGGGAGAAAATGAAGCCTATCTAATAAGATTAATAGCAATAATAATACTTTGCATTGCTAAAATGCCTTCCAGCTTAGGAACTCAAGGCTTGATAATTAATGTCTCTTTAATTTTATTTCTATCGATTAAAGATCCAGCGGAACAAAAAAAAAAAAAGTCCATTAAGAAAAGCTAATGTGATTTTCAGTAGGAGCTGGTTAGAGGGAGGAGCAGTGATGCTGCCATTCAGGCTGCACAGACAGACATCTAGACACTACATATGTCCATACATCCCTAAATTAGCACACCCTCCACTCGGCGGTTGTTCGGGGAAATTAGGCGGTTGTGTATAACTGTAATGAGGTCATACAGGGTCTGATCTCCACTGGGATTTAATTAACTCTGAATCTTATAAATATTGTGCTGAATTATCGTTAAATTTGCATAAAGGTTAGAATTGAGCTGGACCAGCCCCATTTACCAGAGAGGGTTGAAAATAAAACCTTGGAGTAAAGACCCTTTAAACAATGTTTTTGTATTGCAGTATAGCCTTGTTTTGATCTGGGACTGAAAATATATTTAAAGGGAAGGAAGGTTGAGAGGGAGGGGAAGAAGGAGGCTATATTTCAAACAGACTTTCTAGATAACTTCAAACAGACTAATAGAATGGTGGTTTGCAGCCCAGAGATAACCCGTTCCTCCAATGGCCTTACTCTCAGTAAAAGGAGATGGTATCAAATATATACACAGTTATCAAGAAATCTTTTTCTCTTTTTTATTTTTATTATTAAAGTAATGCCAGACATAAAATACCATTGCCAGGCAGACTAGAATGACAAAAACTGTAAAGGTGGAGGCACAGGCACTAACTCTGCTCCAGGGTAAAGCATGGCTATGGCCTCCTTTCCAAAAATTCCTGCTCAGATTTTACCCAAGTGCAAGCCCCACTGTTTCTAAGGAGAACCAAGTGAAGATGGCACAGGGACTGCAAGATTTGGTACCACTCACAGCCTCATGTACATCAAGGCCAGGGTGGACAGGGCCTGGAGCATCCTGAGACTGTGGAAGGTGACCCTGCCCATGGTAGGGAGTGGAACAGGATGGGATTTAAGGGTCCCTTCCAACACAAACCTTTCTGGGATTCTCAATTAATTTCAAACTACTGTCATCCTAACCAAAGCCTTTTGGAATGATGCAGAGGCAATAGAGCCATCCCAAAGTTGTTGCTTGGCTACTGAGGCAAGAGGGATAGAGCTGGGAAGGGAGACAAGGCACAGCTGCCCTGGGCTGCAAGCTCTGGGCTGCAGGGGCAGCCAAAGGGCAGCTGGAAGGGCCACAGGTCCTTCCTACCCCTCCACCTCCTGTGCCAGCGTGCTGTGGCTGTGGCTTTGTTTGCTTTGAGCATGCACAAACAGCAGCAGCTCCTCTCCTGGCTGCACAGCACCACTGAACTTTCACTCCAGAGCTGTGTAATTCCTGGGCAATATTCCTGCTCACCAAGGCTCACCAGCAGCCCCCTTGCCAGCCAGGCCAGAATAATCCTCTGTCAGCAGGACTCTGCTGGGCCATGTCTCCGTCCTGCCCTGCAGCAGTGCCACAGATGTGAGCCAGCCTGTGTGTCCTGGCTGGTCCCTGGACACCCAGGGGCTGCAGAGCTCCAACGCTCCTGCCAGGGCTCCAGAAGCTCCAAGGGAGGTTTTCCTCTCTGCCAGAATGTACAGTGCTGTTCAAGAACAGCTCTCTGTGCTGATCACAGGCCCTTGGATCTGCTCAGTGATTGTCCCCCAAACCCCTCTGGCACTGGTGTCAGCCAAGGCGTGTCACAAATGGCAAAGCAGAGCTGGCGTCCCAGAGCTCTGTCCCAGGGCATGAGCTGGCATGGGCACATGGACACAGGAAGGGACAGCCTGGAGAAATCACTGGATGGATGAGGCCATCCAGAGATGTCCCAGTACCTGGAGCAGCCTTGCTGAGTGAGGTGGTAACAAGAAAGCTCCCTGTGGCCAAACCTGCACTGGAAACTTCAGACAGGTTCACCTGGGCTGGATCACATTCCTTTGGGTTTCACTTCACCTGGCACAGCACTCAGAGCATGCTGGAGCAATTGGCTCTTTCCTCCCTCACCCTGCTCTGCATGGGGAATGCTTAGAAATGACTTGAGGTAACCTGCTAAGGAATGTGCTCTACAAAGCAGCTGAAAAGTGTGATTTGAATCAAAACATGAACAAGACATTAATTTTGTTAACTAGACTCATGAATGAGGGTACCTTACATCCTATGGCAGCTGCCATATAGGAAACAACCTTCAGCAGGGCTCAACCAGAGTGTGTCACAGAGGTCACCATGAGAGGACAAGCACACCAAGACCCACCCTGGGAGCACCAATCATGCAGGAGGAGATGACTGGAATGAGCTGGAATGACAGGCAAAGACCTGCTTTGAACATCAGAATGTCTTGCTTGACTTCTCTTACAACGTAATTCTCTTCATAAAGCAGCACAAAGAAAGCCTCAAGGAAAATGAGTGTGCAAGGCTTCTTCTAGGAACTGTCTGTGTGACAGCTGCAGCTTCACCATGTCCTTCTATTACCTTCCCTATGAGTTCATCAAATACTTATAAAAAATTAAGAAATGGGAAACATAACAGTTTCTGAATTATGCTGCACATACAGAGTCATGTGTAAAGTGCAGCATTAAGAGACACTCATAAATATTCACCTGAAAGCAGAGCTTTACTTCCACAAGCTCATGGTTTGTCAATATGCCTCGCTGCCAGCTGCAATAACTCTGCAAATCTGTGAAGTCACAGATCAGACGAAACTCTTTTGAGCTTCAACGTACCCTACAACACCTTCCACTTCCTGCATGTGTTATTATCACTTTTACAAAGCAAAACTGTCATGCTTATGGCACATTCTGGCCAGAGAACATTTGTTGCTTTGTTCTGGTTAAGTGGCATTTAAAACTTGTGCTCTTCTCTTCAAGTCTGTTCTTCCCTTCTGAAATTCCCCTTAAATGCATGGTGGGCATGGTGATACCAGGTCAAAGGTTGGACTTGAGGATCTTGCAGGTCTTTTTCAACCTTAATGATTCCATGGTTCTATGATTCTATGATTCTGAAGCTCCAGCTTCAACCCGTCCTGTGGTCTTATCCTGGCCCTCTACAAGGGAGCACTTCACCTTCTGGATTTCTCCACAAAGTGGGAAAAATCACTTTGTCTTTGCCCAGCTCTGCTCTCCTGCATGCCCACCTCTCCCCACACTCCTCATGAATAGCCACCATTGTAGGGAGGCTGGAGAGCTCTGCCAGCACGGAGCTGCCCTGAGCAAAAACCATCAGCCTCATGCTGTCCATGGCCAGAGTGGGAAGGGATTTTCAGGGAACTGTGAATTAGGCAAGGAAAAGTAGAAGAGGGGAAAATAGACTTAGGAAGTCTTTTCAAATATAGGAACCAAAACTAACATTTGGAAATTTCCAAGGTCTAAGGAGAAACAGCAAGAACCGTTCAGCTACATTTGCTCTGGCCTCAGCCAGCTCCCTTAGCTGCGCTCTGTTGTCATCACATTTCACATTATGATGGTGTTGTGAAATGCAAAGAAAACAGGAGAATTGGCAAGTGAAGTATTTTGCCAGCTTTTCAGGGAGAAAAAGCATCCAACTGAGAGGTGCTGATTCCACCTTCCTCACAAAGCACAGGCTGCTCCCACCAACCATGGGCAGCGTGATTGCACCTTCCCCTCACTGCTAACTCTTTAAAATACCCTTGATGACCTTAAGCCTCATTGAAATGATAAATTAATTTTAATATTACTTGATAGAAAGGGCCAACTGTGGATGGAGATAAATACATTATTTGCAGTGAAGACAACAAATTGCCTTCAGGAGAATGGATGGATAAAAAGAATAAAATCTAATCCACTTCAAATTGGAACGTGTAATCTGGCTGGGATTACACACAGATGCAGAGCAGGGAGAGGCTGGACTTGGCACAGCAAGAGGACCCTGCCAGACCTCATTTGCACAAAGCTCACAGTGGAGAGCAGCTGCTGGGCATCTTTTGCCACAGCCTTCCTAGCTACCCTGAGCTGAGAACACCCACAGCAGTTCAGTTACAGGCAATGGGAGCATGGAATCATGGAAGGGACCCACCAGGATCAGTGAGTCCAGCTCCTCTGCCTGGCAGACACAGTTTCACTGGCCCAGGACTCCACACACCTGGGCCAAGACAGCTGATATTGCTGAGCTCCAAGCTCCACACCTTGCACCAGCTCTGATGTTTATGTGACCTCAAAAACCTGGCAGAAACAGTCCACACACAATTAGGATAGTTTTCCTCTGGCTGAAGTGCTATGTGAGCTCTCACAGGGATGGAGGAAGTACACTCTCCTCCTGATCACCATCCTAGGACCTTCACAACACTCTCCCTAATTCTATCCACACTTCCCAGTACGACATCCTAGAGAACAGATAATTAAAGCAAATAGCCTGGTTTGGTTTTTTTTTTTGGTGTGTGTGTGTGGGGGGGGTTGTTATTGTTTGTTTTTGTTTGTTTTTGTTAACCTGAGGACATTTTAATTTGCATTATTCAGTGATCTGGCTTCAGGCTGCTCCCCAGATCAGAGTCTCCACACGGGGAAGGGTGGCAAGCCATGGGTCAAGCCCCAGCTGAGGCACCAAGGGGGTGAAAGTGTCACAACAGCTTCGCTGTTGCAGCCAACACCCTGTGTGCCCAGAGCCTGACACAACAGCAGAGTGCAAGGCACTTGGGTGAGAGATGTGATAGATCAGAATGGTTCAGAAATGGATGTGACCTGCTCTTCTGACACCCCAAATCCATGATTCACTACAGCAGTACGGTCAGAGCTGCTCCTGGGGTGTTCAGATGTCCTTCTTTCACAAAAAGAAGCCAGAGTGCCCCTTGCCTATGAAAAAAAGGGAGGGAAATGGTGGCAAGGGGAGATAAGAGAGAAAGACAGCACATCTTGTAGGTAAAAATCGTGTTGCTTAGCTTGGAGCTAACCCCTACGACATACATTACTGTCTTTCTGTTCAATCAGTGTTCTGCTACAAGAATCAGTTACATTCAATCATCTGAAAGAGCTATTAAAATGCTGATAAAAAATTCATAAAGTAACACACAGTAATGAATCAGGAGAATTCAGTAAAGTGAGACCTACCCTTAGAGCAGGGCAAGAATGAAGGTGAACGATCGTTTGGGCCTAGCGGGCATGAAATACCCTTTTGGAAGATGAATAATTCTGTTTTGGGCTGATAAGTTGAACTAATTTATAATGCTGTTTTAGGTCCACTGCTGAAATATTTCAAATCCCTCAACTTTAAAATGCATTGCCTGTCAGAAATGGGTCTCTTAACAGTTTCCTCTTAACATTTTTCAAAATGTAACCTAGACCAATTTGCATGATTTACTGCTTTATTGTATTATACTGTGCATGATTTAAAATGGGAAATAAAATTTTTAAAAAAAGAAAGACAAGGTGGTGTGAAAGCATTGCTGCAGAAGAGATGCAATGGTTTTTTAGATCTCTGCACAATACACAAAGGTGCTTTTCCTGCCCTGGATGAGGACGGGGAGGCAGGCAGCCTTGTGGGAGTTAAGCAGTGGTTTGTCACAACAAAGCCCAACTGTGTTTGCCTGGAGTAGCTCCTACTGTGCAGAAGGCTCCTGGTTCCCCGTGGTGGTGGCTGAGGCCACTGGGAGCTAAAAGCAAAGAGAGCTGGGGGCCCCCAGCATCTCTCCATGTCCTGTGAGTCTGCAGGGATCAGGATCGATTTAAGCTCTGCCAGCTCCAGGGTACAAGGCATGACTTGGCTCTCTGTAGGTGTTTTTCTGACAAGTAGGTAGAGCTGCACCGTTTCCCAGCTGAATTCTCAAGAGTCAGGTCTGAGAGCCTGAGGGAGGAGAAGCAGCAGCAGCAAAGCCATCTCCTCTCTGCTTTCACTTAAGAGATACTCCTCTGAGAGCACGCAGCTCCTCCAGTGCCACACTCCTCCCTGGAGTGCTCTGTAATTGCACACAGGTTCTTGGTCAAAGCATTCCCATGCCCAGTGCAAAGTGCAATGAGTAGTTGCTCAATATCATAAATGAGTTAAAATCTGCACTCCAGAATGTTGCTCCACTGGCCCCCCTGGGACATGCCATGGATGGCAGCAGCCCGGCCAGTGCGGGTGGGTGAGGGTGTGGGTGCCCAGCCTGGTGCTGCTGAGCTGGGATTGCTCTCAGGGCTGATCACCAGGAATCCCTGTCCACACCAACCCATCTGCCATGGACAACAGCCTGCCAGGTAACCTAAATCACAGCCAGGAACACGCCAGGACAGAGGCAGGTGGGTGCTTTCCCTTGAGCATCAGGAGATGTCTGGGAGAGCTGGACTCCTTAGAGAGCAGCATGCTGTCAGGACATTTACTCATCCTTGGCTGAATGCCCCAAAGAAGCCACCTTGCCACTTGGTTCCACTCATTCATTTTACAAACAATACAAACCTTTGTCACTGCAATTGTAAGGACAGGCTGCTAATTTAATGGGTTCTTTCCAATGCAGATATTTGCCCTCAAAGCAGGAAAGCAAAATGGTGAAAATGTGCAAAGGGAATCAAGACGTGGTGCACCCCTCATTCCTCAGCTCAACCCTTGGTTCTGACACCAGCTGACTGCAGTGGACAGTGTCAAACATTCTCACAACACCTTGAACTGGGTTTGCACAGCTGCTTCACAACCTACCGCTCTAATTTCCTTCCTCACTGGGGCTAGAAGCATTAATTCCCTCTGAAAATGAAGTCAATGTGTTTTAAGTTGGAACTGAGGACAGAAACTGTCCAATTCATTTCCAACGCCTAAGACTATATTGTGTGACTGATATTAAAGAACAAAGGCAGATATCCTCCCCAGCTGTAAAATAAGGCCACGACTCTGAAGGGCACAGAGTTGTTCATTAGAGGTTTCTACAGAAAATATTAAGGGCACCAGATGATCCCACCATTTCCAGCTTCCCTTTCAAGTGATTCATCTCCAGATCAGACCAGGATTCAAAACTCCATCATTGGAAGGACCCTCATTACCTGAGATATCAGCACCATCCATGAATATATCCTTCACCTCCTAATTAGGCCAACAAAGGAGGGCTATTAACAGCTAAATGTGTTATAAATGCAGCATTAGGGATAGACACTATTGACCTTTTTACTCCCAGAGATCTACATACCGCTTTGTTCTGCTGAACATTGCTCCCCCTTGTCAGGGCATCACTGGAAAGGGAATATAATCTGTTCTCTGATTGCACACAGGCTTTCCTTGTACTCCATTAGAAAAATAAAGAAAGAAGTTATCTGTACATCTTGCAATGAAAGTCCCCACTCAGCTTCAGTACATCCCAAACTGACAGAAAGCACTGAAAGCCTGAATTTTGCTAGTACTTGTTGAAGTGGAGGAGAATGGCCAGCGCTTCATGCCACACAAAATCTGCCTGTTAGTAACCTCAGATGACCTAGGAAGACTAAAGAATTATCCTGTGTGTTTTTATATACTCTGACTTTTATATCAGTTGAAATCGTGGGAATCATACATGTATTTTTAAATACAATTGGGATTGTCAGCTGGAAAAAAAAAAGAAAAAACCCTCAAGGAATTCCAGCTCTACATAATATGTGATAATAAGGCTGTTATAGTGAAGGACTCTCTAATCGTGTATTTATTCACCTGCTCCCTATTAGGCAGAACTGTTAAACCAGCACTTTGTCCATCAGCACTTGAGTGCTCCAAGCTGAGTGTGCCTCTTTCAGAACTGCTGGCACCGGTGAAAGCCAAATTCTGGGACTTCTCTGAATAGGACTTGCATTGTTAGGCATGTCTGAGAGAGCCCTGCCAGAGGTGTCACAGCCCTGCCACCACTTTACCTGACAGGAGTCCTACAAAAACACAGTGCAGAACTAGGGAAAAAAAAAACAAAAGGAAAAAAAAATAAAAGAGCAGCAAGGGGCGGGGAAATGCAGGAAGGGACATCCCTCACCTGATACTTTCCTCTCCTCCTCACTTTATAAAGTTAAACACTGTCTGAGATTTATTGCTGTGAAAAGGAAAGTTAACCACATAATCAATAATAAAAAAATCCAATTACAGTCTATGGTGGAGCACCACTGCGTATAATAAAAGTCTGACTTGCAAGGCTCTTACCCCACTGGGCAGCTCAGTTGTGCAGGGGAGATTAAGTCACACAGCCCTGAACATGAACATGGGCTCCAGCTCCCAGCAAGGCAGGAACATTTTCCTGCTGCTGGGAAGGGAGCAGGCAGCACGGACACTGCACAAAGCCTTTCTGGGACTCCTGAATCACCAACAAGCACCACGAGTGCTGAGCAGCCTCCCCTGCAGCCTCCCTGGGAAGGCATTTCTCTCCGTTTAGGTGACTCTTTTCAAGGCACTTAGGAGTATTTCTCCCTTTCTTTCCATCAGCCACCATTCATCCAGGTGGAGCTTTTGCTGCCTCTACGGAGTATTCCCAGCAAACCCATTAATGTGGTTTCAGACACTCAGACAGTCCATGCTGCAACTGGGACTCGGTGATACAGTAGATTTGGGGGGAAATTGTGCAGATCTAAGCCAGAGGAGAAACCATAACCACCTCATTTGCAGAGCACAGAAGGGCTTTGTAGATTTTAAACCTGGCTCAGCCCCCATTCATCACAGGACACTGAGGAAATCAGAGCTTGTCTCAGTTCCTCTCCTTGTACCAGAAGGATGAGAGTTTCAGTGTGAAATAATTTAGCAAAATAATTTCATATCTATAGAAAAATGCATACTGGTATCATGCCATGAAGGAGTTCAAATGCTGAAAGCATCAGGCCACAGTTTCATCTTCCTTACTTAAGGATGACTACTTTGCCACGTCTTCTGGCATCGTGCATTTTATTTGAATTGGGCAGGAACAAACTGGCAAGAAATACTTTTATTCCTGTCTAGGGGCAAAGATGATGCCTGGATTGCAATGCTGGGCCCAGGTGCAGTCTTCCAGAACAAAGTTATCCCTTCTAAATTTGTGACTACATTAGAGTCAAGGTTTCTAGGACATCAGTACGTTGTGTCATATGACCATGGACTTTTTAAAATCCAAAATTAAATCCCAAATCAAGATTTTTCTTCCATGGAACCACTGTTTTAGTTCTCCTTGATGTAGTAGAAAGAGTATCAGCACTGGGACAACCTATGTGTGACATAACCTTGAGTTTTAGCAACATCACAGGAAAGCTGAACTTGTGCCTCATCCCATGAAGTCACTCAGAGGTTGTTCACACCATATGATGATACAAGAAAAAAATGTGACGTGTAAGAGGAAACTTCTGCTAAAACATGCAGAGCAGAGATGTGTGGGAGCAACACAAGCCCTCACAGCACAGTTTTAGCATCACAAAGCAACACCGAACACGTCAGAGTAGATGAAAATGACCTTCAGACTGGGTAACATCTGAAATGCACCAGTTTGCTTTCAGCTCCACCAGTATCAACCAGGACACAGCTCCCTCACCATGGAAGGGAGCAGCAGGATTGCTCTGCCCCAGCTCAGCAGGGTGAGGGAAGGACCAGGGCCCCATGCTCCTTTGGGACAGACGGGAGGGGACAACAGCTGCTGATGTCCCCAGCCCTGAGACATGGCTGGCAAGCAGCCCAGCCACCCTGTGTTGTCACCTAATGATGATCTCTGCCAGAAACTGGCTCCTGGTCTCCTCACTGAGCATCTGTGGGTTGGAGTTTGTTCTTACAAGGAAAGGTGGTGTAGACATGCAGGAAAATAAAATTTATTTTCTGGATTTTAGTCTAACCTTTAATCTAGTTTTAGCCTGAAAGAAAAGGCAATCAGCAAACACAAAGCATCTGATTTTTCTTTTTGTATTTTATCCCCCACCATCCATGTTGCAAACGGTTTGTGGATAGTTGAGTAACAAGAGAGGAAACAGCATAAATCAGTCACTGCTGCTGGACCATTTTACAGAATGACTTCCAGGAGTGGTGGGTTCTTCATGCAAAACAACTGTCACTGCATCTGCACTTCAAACTACTCCCAGGGTAACAAATGAAACAAAGCCCACCCAGACAGCATCTATTTTGATTTGAGATTCATTCCTGTACTGCTGCTCCTGTGCTGCCATGGTCTCACCAGACCCTGAAGCTGCCAGGCAAAGAGCATCTCCTGCTCTGCAAATGCATCCCATGGAAACTCCTTCTAAGACCTGGCTTCCCAGGTCTGGAAGGGTGCAGGTACCACATAATATTTCCTCTGAGTGAGAAGAAGACAGGAGGAGAGTGACAGTCTTGAGGCACAATCCAAACATCAGGCAGGAGCAGCACTGCAGCACCAAGGATGTCTCACAAACCTCAGGCTTTGCCTTCTTCTCTCTCTTGGGCAGTTCTGCACAAAGCTACAGCAACACCTTGGCAGCTACTGATCACCAGCCCAGCTTCCCTCTCTCCTGATGCAGGCTGGGCCTCTTAGCCAGGTTTTCTGAGAGAACAGCTGCCAGGTGAGCAGTGCTGACTCTCACTGGAGCATCTCAGTCCCACCGTGCAGGCTGGACACAGCCACATCCTTCACCCTGGGATGCCTGAAGTCACAGATGTTACACAGCGCCCAGGATGAGGGATGTGTGGAGCTCATCCAGAGAAAACTGCTCGTGCATGTTCTTGTCAAGATCCCCAAGGCGTGCAAGAAGGAGCTCAGAACCCTGGGTGAGGACACAGCCAAGCAAAGCCAAGGGGCTGCTGAGTTTGTCAGAAGGAAACAGTCAGAGAAGTCCTGCATGAACTCTGCTGGACACAAGAGCTGGTCGAGGGAAGGGGGATGAAGGCTGGGGACACAAGGCAGCTCCATCTATGCTCTGGCTGGGCTGAAACCATTCCCTACTCAGTGTCACCCTGCCAGTCACAGCTGCCTGGGGATTCAGAGCTGCCAAAAGCACTGAATCTATGTCTTCTTTGCACTTGCTAGCAGCATTCTTGGATGCAAACGTTAACACTTTACCCTAACCCAATTAATACCTAGTGTTCAGTCACAGCACTGATTAACATGTTGTTCACAGTGATTAAAACATTTCTTTTCCATTACCATCCAGTTAAATGCTTGGAAGAGAGCTGCACTTAATGGGATACAGGCAAGGTTGCAAATCATGGCTGTCACACTTGGGGAGGGGAAGGAAAAATCCAGCCTTTTTTCCTGCTTCTCCCTCTTCTTTTAGAGTTGTTAATTAAGGGCTGACTTTTTGGGCAGAGAAAGAGGGGGGTGGAGGATGGGGAAAAGGAACTTTAGGTAATTGAAAGCATCAAATTCATGCAAGTGCCCGACTGGTGCTAACCTACATCATTAAAGTTGCCAGCTAACAAACATCAAACACAGGCCAGTATTAATGAAGCAGATGTATTAATTTCCGATTTCTGAGAAAGCTCAGCAACTGGCTGGCTCGCCAGCTTCCTCTCCCTCTCCCTCCCTCTCTCCCCATCTGACAGCACTATTAATGATCTTTAATGCCCCACAGGCACTAATGGGTCCCGCTGGGAGTCCAGAAATACTGCAATTTGTATTGAGGATTTAGACATAACAAAAAAAAAAGAAAGAAAAAAAAAAAGAGCCCTCTGCTCTGGGGAGCAGGCGCTTGATCAGTCGCTTCCCCCTGTGGAATAGCACAACAGAAAAATAAATGACAGCTCTGCGATTAAATCAAGCCTTCTGCTTTAAGTGCCAGAGAGTGTGTGATTGTCACTAACAATCTATGGCTTGTTAACACCGCTGGGCTATGAGCAAACAGCAGTCAACACTCCCCACCCCAATGGAGGCGGGCTACCTATTACTTCATTTATCCAGCTCTCTATCCTGAGGGGAAACAATTCCCTCTTGGCGAAGCTTCGGGAGGGGGGTGGGGATTGTTATTGTTATTGTTGTTGGTTTTAAATAACTTTTGTTATTCATGTATTGAAAACCTGAAGGGAAAAGCGAGGTGGGGGGAGAAAATAGCCATCTGCTGCCACATTCAGGCAATTACTCCTGGCATATCTGAGTACAGGATACGATCCATCCCCTGCTGGTCCCCACCAATCCCCCAGGCCCGGGGAGCAGCGCTAGGACCAGGCAGGGATGGGAAGAAGGAGGGTTGTGTATCCCTCTCTGCAAACCTCACCAGAATCTCCCGATTTTAGCAGTGGTCACAGAAATCCTGTTGTGTTGTTTAGTTCAGGACAAGTTGGGTATCTCTGCCTTCACCTCTCATCAGTACATTAATGTTTAGATTCTGCTCGTGTCCATAAAAAGCTCCGTTTGGCCATGGATGCTCCGAGTGGCAACAACAGGCAAAAAAAAGCCTGGCTGGTACAATACACACCCAGAGCCCAAGGACCTCCTCCCGCTCAAGTCAATCCCCCAAATCCCACAGAGTTCAAAGGGAGCAAGCCTGAGCCCCCAGGCTGTTTCCAAATGTGCCAAAAGCACGAATTATCTGAGCAGGATAATTATTTTTCTTAGCCAAGAGGCAAGGTATCCTTCTCATGGATACAAACTTCAAATATTACCGCACCGTTTCACTTAGACATAGACCAAAGAGAGGCACAACAGCTTCTTATCATGGAGTTTTCTGTTCAGATGGAAATATATCAGGGATAAGGCTTTAAGTCTGACATTGGCTGTCCAGACATCTTCATAACAACAACAGCATTTGGAATTTCATCTGCGAAATTGCTCATATCTTAGGCATTGTAGATTTATGATTTAGATATAAAGAAAAGACTTTTTGTCTCCATCCAACAGAAGAAAGCAGCAGATGGAGAGGAGGGCTGGGCAATTAAAAAAAAAAAAATCAGGAACATCTACTTTTCCCAAAACAATTCCTTAAAAATTTGCCTTCATATCTGCCTCCAGATGAAATAGAGATGCTATTACATGAAATTTAATTACAAAGTACTTCTAGATGGGAATGGAATGAGTCAGAGTTTGGGCTTTAAATACTGCTACCTGAAACTTCTCTAACTTCATTACCAGGCTGCTGATTTGACAGTGCAGATTGGTGTGTCCGAACTTCCAACGTGCTCATACAACACACATACAGAGACATTTATTATGTTTCTCCTCGGCTCTCAGAGTTGGGCAAAATACCCTAAAGACCTATAATAAACTCATGATTTCTTGGAGGAACAATTTAAGTTATTTTTAAATGTAGATCTTAAAAGTTGTAGGATTACTGGATAGGAAGATATCAATCAAGTGATTCAAATTGTCCATTCCCCTTAAGTGAGTGATGTATCTTCTTTCTTCTTGCCTGTCTTCTCCTCTTTTCTATGTCAGTCATACATCCTGCCTGCTATTCACACTTCATTCACAATCCTCTGTACCTATAATCTCTGTTATTTGGCTGTCGACTCCTCATGCCTCATTAGGCATGTTTGACACCTGCACCTAATACCTTTTCACTGGCAGTGCAGGACAGCTTTTGACAAGAACAGAGATTTTTCCACAACAGCTGTAAAGAAGGTTTTCCCAGTGTGTACCTTGTGTATTTTATGGGGTTAATGTGATTTTCCCCCCTTACTCAGTAAACTTATATCTTATTCCACTCTCCTGGTTATACACAAGTGGATTTTCTTTGTCTTGGCCAAAGGGATATGTGCAGGTGTCTGTGCAAGAGCAAAGCAGTAATTTGGGCCTGCATTAAGTACCCAAATCAACACAAACGTCTGCACATCTCTGTGTCTATTTTAAAATAGTTTAAGCCTAATTAACATGATAGCTTTTCTATATATAGGCATAGATGACATTACTCCTAAAGAAAACCCTCCTATGAATTTGACTTGAACTACTTAAAATAGAGCACCAAATTATGAGAATTCCTGGACTAATAAATTACTATACCACTCAAGAGCATGAAATGAATTCTTTTGGGACTGTAAGTTGATTTGTTAAAGTGCAATGAGTGGTTGCTCAGTGTCATAAATGAGTTAAAAACATGTGAAAAGCTCCAGGGTCAGCACAAATCAAACATGATCCTGCACACCACTCATTTAGGGAGGTTGGTGCTAACTGAGGAGAGCCCCACTGGGCAGTGCCAACCCAAAACTCCAGGTGCACACAAGCTGTGTGGGGCTGGTTTGGGCTGTGCCTGGGGGAGATGGGGCTGACACACCCACACCAGCCTGGCCAGACAAATCCCTCCCGGTTCCAGGAAATACCCACGGGTCTCAGCATTTCTAGTGATGACAATGATGATGAAAACATGAGGATAAAGAGGCACTCCTCTCTTACACGTTTTTTTAAAAATACTTATTAGAATAAAAATTGTGAGGGGCAACTTGGTTTCAGCTTGGCTCCTTTCCCTTGCAATTGAACAAAGCTGGAACTGATTTTTCAACAACATTCAGGCTCTCTGTCAAAATCCAGCTCTGTGCTGTAAACTGAAAAAAACAGCCCAGTGCTACAGGGAGAAGGATCCCATCCTTTCATGTCCTGAGTCTACGCAGATTTGCTGGTACCTTCCCTACCTGGGTTGGGTGCTCTAGCTGGGAGAACCAGGTTATATTTTCAGAAATAGTGATTTCAGTAGATGTCAAACAAGATTTTCCTGCAGCTGTTTTTCAGTTTCCTTTGGTTCTTCAGACCAGCTGAAAGGAGTCAGGATAAAAGCAATCTGAGCACCCCTGGCACACTGTGAACTCAGGACCAAGGATGCACATTTCCTTTTCTATTTTCTCCTAAATAATAGATCTTTTGTTGTTGTTTAATTTCTCTTTCCAGTTCAGTGCCAAGGCAAATGTGAGTAAAGGTTGAAATGGCAACATAATAATAATATTAATATTAATAATAATAATAATAATAATAAATAATAATAATAATAATAAAAAAGATAAAAAAATAATCCCCAGGAATCAAACATAATGATTCCAGCCCAGTCCCTCTGCACACCGTGTGGCCAGTCCTTTAGAAGATCTCCCCTGCTATGTTCCTGTACAAAGGGAACTATCAGCTTCCCACATCTGGCATTATATTTGGCTGTCCTCACATTAAAATTAAATTCTGATAAAAATGGGCATAAAGGCACAAGGGTTAGTAGGAACCAGCTCGCAGCAGTATTGATGAGAACAGCTTGCAGCTGGAAGCCTGAGATAACACAGTTTGTCAGAAGCTGTCACACAGCTGCCTGCATAATGAGGGAAGGAAAAAAAACTGCTCTTTCATTTGTTATCAGTCGAAATCTCTAAAAGAGATGCATCATTTAGAAGTAGCCTGACTAATGGTCAAGTTCTGCAGGGATGCAGATGGGATGTGGAAAATATTCCCCACCAGCAAAGCCCCAGGCTCCATCATCCTTAGCAACTCGAGCTGCTGCCAATGCGAGTGGACAGGCCAGCAAGTACCTTTTGCTGTATAAAATAGGATCTCAGAGGATGAGCTGGGGTTTTAAAAGGTGCCAGTGGTAAAATCCAGTTGTTAAAACAATTTTTCTAGGACTGTCACTCTCATGCCTCTCTTAGAAAAGCGACACACTTAGGGCACAAAGTCTATCTTCCATTTAGGATTAACTCAGACTAGCACAACTGGAGCAAAATCACTCCTAATTTACACTGCTGGCAGGGAAGGCTCAGACCCATAAATCATTGGAAACACATAAGGTGCATTCTTGCAATGTATAAATTTATTCAATTAGAAGTAATTGTTTTAAAGCATCATTTAAAAAATTATTTTGCAGTTTTTCAGCATTTCTAGCCCTCCTTTCACATGGATCAGTATGAAAAATGATGCACCTCAAGAGCTGATGGAGCTGGGACTAAGGGTCCATCTAGCCCAGTGTGTGACTGCTGGAAAAATACCTCCACCCAAAGGCACCCACCACAGACCTGCTCATCAGGGGAGCTTCTTTTTGTCCTCACTATCTGCCAACACTCAGTCTGTGGCATTCACAAGGGGAAAAAAAGTCTTTAATCAGACATTTTCGAGACTATTTTCTTTCGATGGACAACATCAAGGCAGGAAGCCAAACAGGAAAACCTCTCACTGATTTATTGCTGTCAGAAATCTGGATACCAAATTTGAGCCCATCCAAGTGTTTCCATGAGCCAGTTCAGGCCCTGTGCAATGTCACAAAAATAATCCCCCAGAGCACCTGCAGCAGGTGAGGAGGCAGGAATGGCAAAGAAGAGCAGAGACTCTTGCCTTTCAACAGTGACACGAACTGTAATTTGTTCAACTGGTTTTGACAGGTAAAACTGGTACAGGAGACACAAAGGGGAGGGGGCATGGCCCGAAGATACCAGGTATTGATTGTGACCTTTCACACAGGTGCCTTTGCTGTGGGACCAGCTGTCTGTGCAGCTAAAAGGCCAAGCACTGCTGAAGGTATTTTCTCTCCCCTCATTGTTAATTTGTGTCGAGGTGTTCTCAGGGATTTCACAAGGTTCCCAGCCTTCCACAGAAATCTCCTTCAGACTTCTATTGAATTGTGAAAAACAATTCTTATGATTTAAAGGGAGTCATATGTATTATTCCTCCTGTCTCTCTTCATTTCTAAAGGCATCAGGGATGGTTAGGTGATTTTGATGTGTCTCTCCCCTCTCTTTACATCCCTCATGTGTTGCTCATTTTCTCCATTCCATTTGGCTTACAAGCCATCCTCTGTCATGTCCTGTCTCCTGATCCTTTACCCTTGTACTCTGGATTGCTGCTGCACTTCAAAGGGGGTTTGTCTCTCACTGAGGAGGGAAACAAGGGCAGCTCCTGACAACACTGCACTGGCTACAAAGCTGTTTCTGCAGCAGCACAATCTTTGTCCTACTCCTGTGTGCTGCACTGGCTTCTGCAAATGCTGGGATAAAAAACAGATCTGAGTTTGAAAGGTGTTTTTCCTTACCATCATTCTAGATTTTCAGGAAGATGGATCTAGATTTGAGTTCTTTTTATTTATTTATTAAAATTTCTGGCCTTCAAATGATCCACTTACAAAAGGGAAATTAGGAGGAAAACTAGGAAAATGGCACATTAAAACAGGAATATAGCATAACTAAACTATGGTTAAAGAATGACAATTTAAAGTAAAAAAACCCCAAAAGCTCCATATTAAAGGGAGGCAAAATTAATAAAAACTGTAAATCAATGAAATGGCAACACAAAAATTCCCTCATTTCAATCAAATTTTGCAGACACTTTGACATAGGTCCTAAAATCATGGCCTTCACCTGATTTTAGTCCTCTCCTTTACCGTGGATGATGTCCTGACTCTACAGTACCTCCCACGACCTTTCCCATCCTCGTGGCCTCCTCTGGATGTTCCCTAATGGCCTGATGTCCTTTTTACACTGTGGTGCCCAAAGTGCCCCAGCTCTGGAGGTGAGGCTGCCCCAGCCCAGAGCAGAGCAGGACAATCCCCTCCCTGGCCCAGCCCTGGGCCTGGTGCCCCCAGGACAGGGATGTCCCTCCTGGCTCCAGGGCACTCTGCCTCAGATCCCACTGGCCACTGACCCTGCAGAGACAGCAGGCTCTGCACAGACCTGCCCTGCTCCATCTCCCAGGGCAGAAAGTTCAAGGGCAGTGACAGCTGGAGCTCCCAGGACTGTGTGAGTTACTGTCCTGGGCATTCTTCACTCACATGGAATTTCTATCCCCTAACTCTGAGCTGCGTTTCCCTCCTTGGCAAGCACAGCTCTTGTTAACATCACAGTGTGAGCTGCACAGTGTGTGGGTAAGATGCTCCTTTCAAGTGAGCTCCAGCCCTCACTCTGGCCCTCATCTGGGGACACAGACTCCCATTTTCTCCTCCTGACTCTGATACATGTTGCTTTGAGGACCAAATGTGTGAAAATGGGAAAGGAAAGGCACACGATTATGAAGGTTTGATATTTTTTAAGATGATATCGGGGAGTTTAATCCACCTTCAGCATCAATACTATGATCTGCCTGTAAAACACCTGCCCAGCACTGCAATCTGGTGGCCACCCACTGCTCCAGGCCGCCTTTGGGTGAACACAGGGCAGCAGAGGCAGGGCTGGGATGGCAGTCTGGCTGTGTGCAGGAGCGCTGCAGAGCATCAGAGAGAGGTTGTTCTTCCTTGCAGCTCCCTCAGGATTATGGATTAACAAAAGGGAAGCCAGTTAAACCCTATCTCACTTTTTTCCCCCTAGGCCATTGTACCTACTACTGACATTTGTCAAAAGTCTGTTCTGGGAAATGCAGAGATTCTCGTAATGCTGGTGAACCCTCAGGTTTCGAGCAGTAACCTGATTTTCAGTAGTAAGCACATAGGTGTTAGCATTGAAACTTGTCTGCTCAACCTGTGTGACACCACACCTCCAAACCTCTGCCCTCTCTGCCTCACAGCAGAACTAATCATCTCCTCAAAACATGCCCACCTACTGCTGGAGAGAGCTGGATGCTCTGCCACACCACAGCTGGCTCCTGTAGCAGCAGGAACTTCACAGAGCTCGAAGTTACCTTGGCAGCCATGATTTACAACAGTATTTCAGTGACTCTAATCAGAAGTGTGAATACTCCCCTCCTATCTGGCACACATCGTTGGCGTTCTAATTATTCACACATTTTGGCAAGCATTATGGTGTTCCCCTACCAAGCTCCTAATCCCTGCAGATCAGTTAAAATAAATGAAAGAGAGAATCAAAAGGCACTTAAAAATTCAACAGTTCTCTAAATGGGTTTGAACAGGCTCCAGATTATCAGTTGTTGCAGTTGACTAGCACTTAAAATTAGACCCTCCCCTCCAACACACCTCACATTTCCCCTTCTCTTTTAAAGGAACTGTCTGCTAGTCCCATTCCTGGATGTACCAGAATGTCTAAATGAGTAAAAAGGGAAAATATATGCACATCACCTACATTCAGTATATACTGCAGAACGTTGAGGTTGGTAGTCTGAATGTGAAGCTATTTACTGCAATGAGAACAGATTCCAACGTGGAGAACAATCACAGAATATGCTAAATCAGGAAAGTGTGGTAAACCCTGAGTTTTCCTTTAGTTATTTCTGTGTGGCAGAAATATCCCAACTCCAGGGAATGAGCTGCTGTCTTACAAAAGCAATGTAACATTGAGATCCATCCCATTTACAGTCATTAAAAATGTATATTCCTTAGTGTGTATGAAATTTCTGCAGAAGAGCCCTCTAATGTGTGTTACCCTGCCAGAGAACTCACTGTGTCCATGCAGACATTTACTGGCTCTCTTCAAAGGCCCCTGAATGCTGCTCCCAGTCCTTCCCTCTGGCCAGGTTCTCCCCTCCCAGGAAATCCACTTTGGCACAGGCGCCCCAGCCCTGATTCCCCTCCAGCCCCCGGAGCCAGCGCTACCTCTCACCCTCACCCTCCTTCCTGCATACAATTTTCTGCTCCAGCTGCTCTCCATGACCCAGTAAGCAGATCTGGGAATAAACTCTAACCTCTCCACTTCAGGTAGTTTAGCATTTAGGTCTCAGAGCCAGCTTTCTGATAGACCCTCCGTCACTCACACACATCCACACTGTAACACTTTTATATTCCACTGAGTTGTTTCTCAGCCAGGTATTTATGAGAGGAGAGGCTGCTTTATACTGCACCGTTCTTTTCCTTCTCCCTTCCTTGCTCCCAGGTGCCTCGTGCAACTGTGATGCTTTTGTTACCACCTCGGCATCCTCCCAATACAAACAGCACCCACACACAGCTGTTTATTAAAGACTCTGACCATTGACGTACCTCTGTGTTCAGAGGAAACACCAAAGGAGTAAAAATGTTGATGTTTCACACATATGAAATAACACAGGACAGGTCAGCACCTCAAAATGACTCGTTTTTTAGGTGTCACCATGGAAACAGGCCAAGATAAATCTCCACATTACAAACACCAAGGGTCTTGGAGTGACTCCCAGTAAAATGCAGAACTAAAAGGAAAGGGGAAATTCTAATAAGCCCCTGTGTGAAGACTAATAAAAAAATGATGTGTTCATGTTTATGTGTAGTTGGCAACAAGGAGAAGCTAATTTCTTATTTGGTGTAAGTCAATATCGCATCATTAAGCTCATCAGATTTACACATAATGAAGATCCCTATTGTGGTGTTCTCCACTTCCACTTTTTTAGGAGAGAGAACTGGTCATGCATCAGTAAAACAGCAGTTCTTGTTCACTGGGAGCTGCAAGCCCGTTCTGGAGGACAGGGAAGAAGGAAAGCAGAAAAAAATGGAAAGATAAAGTGGTGGAGAGGGGAAATGTGAGTGAATGACTGACATGAGTGTCTGAGGGCTTCTCCCATGTGCACAATCTCCTCGGAGCTCTCCTAAGACAGCCCAGTCTGGCAGGTCTGGTTGAACACATCCACTCACTGAAAACAGTTACTCACAAAAATGGCACTTTTTTGAACACTGAATGCTTTGAAATCAGACACTAAAGGCATTAACATATCCATACATATTTACAATTAATTTAATTATGAGGTCAAATACTGCTGGCTATATCTGTCAGCTTCCATGCACATATTTTGATTAATCAACTATTTCCTATTTTTATTTTTAACGTTATTGTTTAATACTCATCAGAGGTCCATTGTCTTAGGCTCAACAGAGCCAGAGTATTAAAGCAGAAGCTTTAGGCATTGAAGACTTTGTTCATAAGGGCCTCAATAACATATATGGGTTTTATGAACTCTTCATCTCATGCCCAAGGCTTTATATAGAAATATCCTTGCAGCCTCTGGGCTGACTTTGATGTGAACAAAATCCAGGAAGTGACATGGGACAACAAGGAGCAAATGGCAACAGGTAGAGGGAAACCACATGGAGGAAGGAGGGAGCAAGTTCCCATTATGGTTACCTAGAGGCTCCATTTCTGTGGTCTTATTCAAATATACAGAGTGAATTTGGGAGAAAAAAACCCCAAAAACTTTCCTCTAGTCTTCAAATGACATTATTTTCCTCCTGCATCTTGCAGAAAGCCAGCAATCTCCATGAAGCTGGTGTGCATTCCACATTGTGCACACTGGTTAATCCAAAGGAATGGGATTGTATCTCCTCAGGTCTGGTATGAATTACTGCAGAACAACATTCCTCATTTATGAGCGCAGTCAAAACTTTAAGGAGATTTAAATTTTCTTTTTAACATCCACTCAACTTAAGTAGATTCCTTCATATACTTATTTTGGAATGATTTTTCAATTGTTAGCAACAGAACAAAGTCATCTAGAATATGTCTGTATTAAGATTGAACCTCAATAGATTTTTAGATAAGACAGATTGATGACTTCTATTTATACGGCAGCTCAAAGTGTTTCACAAATATTGATGAATTAAAGCCTCTTGACAGACTTCCAAGCAGGACAATGTTAACATTCCCTGTTTACAGATGGAATGGTAAACTCTGTCAGGAGATACACAGAGATTAAATTATTTGCTTAGGGTCAGAAAGTCACCAACAGCACTCTGGAGTCACACGCTGCTCCCTTGCCAAAACACACCGGTCACACATCAGGAGCAATCAGCCATAGGCACAAACATGCAGAAACCCAGACTCCACTCCATGGCAGAACCAGGGTGTTTATAGGCTACAAAAATGTAAATTGTGCTCTTTTTTTGCCTCATTACATCCTATTTTGTCTACAAACAAGAATAAAAAGTAAACAAGAACAATCAAATAAATAAATAAATTCCTAACTTTGGCCTGCTGAATTTGGCAGTTGGGTTTATTTACAACCTCTCTTCTGGCATCAGCAGGAGCTCATGATCTACCCTTTGACAGGATAAATGGATGTAAACTGGAAAAGTCTATAGCTCATAACAGATAATGGCTTGTACCTTTAGTGTCTTAAAGCTCGGCACCTTTATGTCATAAATGACTCCTTGTCTAGCAATAATGGTGTGAAACATGCTCTCAGGGAGAAAAAGGAGGAGAAGAGGAAGGAAATAAACCACAGTGCCATTTGACTAAAAATGCAAAAGTATTCACTGGATGTGTTGCAGTGTCCAGCGGGTCTGAACCATTCTGGGATCTCCCTCAGCAGCTGGCAAACAACAAGCAAAACCCTATCACTGGGCTGGACAGGGAGCATTTCCAGCACATAGGTGGTTCTTTGACCATCTGTTTACTTTGCAATAGCTTTGGTTGCCTGTGCACATCCTGAGGTGCTCTCACCACTTTCCCCTGCTCTGTGCCTCAAATAGACAAAGGATATTAAACTACAGAGAAATTAACTCTAATCATGGTAAAAGCTGCACGAGAACCTTACAGAACACACCTAAGCATAAACTCAAAAGTGACTGGTGTGAATCCTGCCCTGGTATAAGTGAAACCATAGGAAGAAACCAAACATCTGGGCCCCATGCAGTGTGAATCTTTGTGCATGTATTATTCCAGGCAATCCTTACAATTAGAGATCTGACAGAAAACTCAGGGCAATGCATGCACTCTTGCATTGCAGCAGTGGTACAGACTGAGGACATAAAAACCACCCCAAAAGGCTTTTCCACACAAAACTCCCCAGAGACCCTGGGATATGCATTTCCTTGATGCTTCCTGCAGACTGCAGACCTCAAATCAAAGCTACCTCAGCGTCCACAGAGCTGGGGCAGCACCCAGAACCAGCTTCCAGTGCTCTCCTCTGGTTTGTCTGGGGACAATTACTCTCTCTAACTTTTGTGTTGCCAGGGGAAAGCCTCGGGACCTTCCCACTGCAGCTATTAGGCCTCTATTAGAATCACAGAACCATAACATGGTTTATGTTGGAAGGGCCCTTAAAACCATCAAGTTCCAATCCCATTCCATTAAACCAGGTTTCTCCAAGCCCTCCAAACCACCTTGAACACTTGCAGGCATGAGGCAGAGTTTTGTGAAGGATCCTCAGTGAAAGAATCCCTTCTTCTGTCACACCAGCGCTTTGTGCTCAACAAATGGGCTTGATCATACACATGGCTGCACTTTTGGACAGAAGTTGCAGGTTTAAAACACTGCTTGTCTTTCATTCTACATGGTATTCTCTTTTCTTCTTTTTTTAACTTAGCAAATGCCACGGTGCATGCTCATTTTTGATTTTAATAGCTAAAGATATGCACGCAAAAAGCATCCTAATTACTGCTTTCCTGGCAGACGCAGCCATTTCCTTGGGTTTTTATTGCCATTAGTTTTCCTCACCGATTTATCCTTAGCTACTCTCTTTGCATCTCCCTCGCCTCCCCTGAGCCCTTTCCTCTTCGCTTCTCAAGACTTGTCAGCACGCCTCCGATCCCCAGGAGAGATTGAAGGCCTTGTAAAACCCACTGCGCAAACAAGCATTCCTGTTCATTTATCACATTTAGCATGCGCACTTCCACACTCATCAAAACCAAGCCTGAGCTCGCTAAGTCATTTCCCTCTCCCAATTACAAATTAGTCCATTAGGCTGTCTGCAGTAGGCCCTCTGTTGCATCTTGGTAATGGCTTCTGAGATTTCCATCATAATCGTAATGGCTCCCTGTGCAGCCATGAGGGCAGATGGAGGCCGCTCGTGGGTAATGAGGTATCACACTACCAAAGGGCACAGCTCTGGGCTCATTATTTAGTCTTGGCTGTTTTGTGAAAACAACAACAAAGGTAAAATGCTGAAGGGAACACTTTAGCATATTAAATTAACACTTCTTGAAATTTCTCTCTGTAAACATGCCATATTTTTTCTTTATGAAATATCCCATGTGTCTGAGTGTGCGACATGAGGGAGGAGGGAGAAGGCGCCAGAGCTGTGTGTGCTGCCACACCGTCCCCACAGGCAGAGCCTCTCCTGAGCTGGGGGAGCGCCGGGACAGCCCCGAGGAGCTCGGCCCTTGCCCATGGGGTGTTCACATGGCACCTGCTGAGCCCCAGCTTACCTGAGCTGTCTCCCAAAGCAGCATCCGCCAGGGATGGACATGGCGAGGTGACCTGGCCGGGAGCCTGGGGCCAGCTGCTCCTGCTGGACTCAGCACTGCGGCTGCCCCTGTCACAAGAGCAGCCAAGGCTGGGTAACAGCGGATTCCCAAGCACCCGAAGAAAAGCAGGGAGGGAAGGCCCAGGCCTGGCACCGAGGCCCCGCTCACCCCTGCGCCGAGGGATGTGGGGCCTGGAAGGAGGCTCCTCTCAAAGAGAGAAGCAATGTTTAAGATGAGCAGGTTAAAATCAATATCAATTAGACACTCTTTGAACATTGCTGCTCTCTTTAGATTTTGTCTGTTGGATGTGAACTGTTGCTAATTTGACTTGGTTCCCAGTGGCACAACAGTGTTCAAGATACCAAATCCTACTGCAGGGCTGAAGCTGGCACAGCTAAGGCCAAGGCTTTCCCTTCTCACTGGAGATGGCCTTCATTTGTTTCCTTTGTGATTTTTTCTTACCCATCTGAGGTCAGGAGACTATAAATACACGTGTGGTAAGGCCAGAAGTAGAGTTTAATGTGGTGGGAGAAGAGGTGAGGAACAGGAGTGGGGAAGGGACAGGAAATTTCTGTCTTTTTCCCTCACACAACTTCAACGCCATTACAAGAGTAAGAAAGGAAAATGTAAACGTGGTCTGGCACCATGTGGAATTTGCCTAAATGTCAGCTGCATCCAGGGCAGGGGCAGGTCAGTCTGTACAGGGAGGGAATTTTGCACATCTTGTGTCTCTTGCAGGATGAATCCTCGCTTGTGACAGGAGGGCTGGAGGTGCAGCTCCCACTGAGGGAGGCGAGAGCCACCAAAACATTTAAAGATACTTTCCACAAGTCACTAAGCAGCAGCTCCTGTGCCCCTTTCTGAAGTCCTGGTGGCACCAGCCATGCTATCTCTGCCAAAACACATTTTTTAGATGTAAGATAGCACGTGAATATTGAAAAACACATTTCATGTGTGAAATACTATTTGGATAGGAAAAAGCAAGCAAGGCAGACCAGTGATCCTGAGAGATAAGAGGAGTGCAAATCCAATGTTAGCAGGTGTGTGGAAACCCAGGATAGAGGGAATCTCTCTCTGCTTGTCCTGAGCACTCCTGACCCTCAAGAAAGCTCCTTTCAACCTCTGTCCATGGAGAAAGCTTCCAAAGCTTTCTGAGGGGTTGGAAACAACCCCAGTGTGAATTAGAGAGCAGTGGAGTTGGTAGTTATTGCTTAGTGGAAAATATATACTTTAGGTTTCATATAATATTGGTGTGAAGGTACAAGATGGAGGATTGTGGGCCTTGCCTCAGTTTCCCTTCTTCTCCTTCCCTCACTCCATTTTCTGTAGTACAAAGAGCACAATCTCATTGGGCAGAGTTTGCTGCAGTGCCACGTTAGGTGAATGGATTGATAACCAGTTATTGGTAGCACAGTAATAACAATACACATTTAGAACATGTGGAGTTAAATAATTGGATTGTTTGTTTTGTATCTAAGGGGACATTTTGTCTCCTTGAGGGCAGAACGGCCTCGTGTTTGTGAGAGAGCAGAGCCTGCACCATCCATGGCTCAGAACTTATGATAAGATACAATAAACAATCCCTGAAGAGCAAAAAGAAGTTCCTCTGCTTCATTCATAAAACCAAAGAAGAACTGAGGGGCTTGGCCCAGTTAGGCCACCCTACACGTTGGGTATAACCCGACACAGGTGGATTGCCATCCAAATCTGCTGTGGTGAGCAGTAAAACACAAATTTATGAGCTGGGTTTTGTTAAAGTCGGATATGGATTTTTGAAAATGAAAAGGATGGATGGGAGGACGGCAGTGAGACATTTAATCAATGTCATAAAAATGTAACATTCATTGGTCTCCTAAAATGAAATTAATAATCTGTGTAGAAGTATCATTAGGAGATAAGTGACATTTTTAGGCTTTGATTTGTAACTTGTAACAAATCTTACTTCCACATATTTCAAACATTCTTAGTGATATCCATCTTTATTAAAACATACCAAAACCTTTTCACCTTAGCTAGAGTGGCCCATCAAGCATTTTTCCCCAGCATAATATCCTTAAGTAAAAAGACACATTATCAGGCATAGACTTTGCAGTAATGAAGGCAGGAAGAGACATGCTCCATACCATATTCAAATTAAATCAGGGATTTCAATACTCCCTGATTATCAGGGAGTCTTGTCTTTCACTAATAAATTTCTCCTTCATCCTAGGCAGAGGCTTTCTAAGCTCTCTCAGAACTGATCAGACATTTCATTGTGTGCAGGAGGGCGAGGATAAGGTGTGTGCAAGGGGGGAGCAGGAGTGTGGGGTGGGGGTCACAGAATTAGGCAAGTCTGCTCCATAAATGATTGGAGCTATCACATGAAAAGGCAGCCTTACAGGAACACAAATCTGATTCACATGGCTGCTGAATTTAGAAGGATTTGGGGGAAGGAGTAGCTAATATACAGAGGTTTATTCTACTTGCATTTAACATCAAGACATTTTGCATCCAAGTACTTTCATACATTTTAATAGAGCTACCTTTGATTTGCTCCAGGTAAGTGAGGTGAGAAGCTGGAGTCTAGGGCATGGATTATTAGTACAGATCATCTCTCAGACAGAGGGGGAGGTGACACCCTTCCTCTGCCCTCTCCCCTTCCTACACCTCTTTAAAAGGGCACCAAGAAAGATTTTTTTTTTTTTTAAATTAGCAGCATAATCACAATCGAGTTGTGCAGCCAGGAGAGTTTGTATCTTTGAATCTTCATGGATTCCTGTCAAGCATATTCTAATTAAGCTGTTTCTGTTTTCATTGTGGACCAAGAGGAGGATGACAGCAGGGAAAAGTTGGTGAGAGTTATCACTGCACACGTTCAGAAGTTACAGAGATAAAGGACAAGCCCCTTGTTGTGGCTGTGACAACAACAACAGAGAGTCCCTGCTGGGGCCACGTGCTGGAACCTGGCACATTGTCCTTGCCTCAAAGAGAATACAGGATGAACAGGAAAGGGAGATAAAGGAAGGATCCCAGTCCTATCTACATGGAAACTGTGGCGTGGGGAGATGCAGTTCTTTGCCCAATATTACAGAGCTGCTCTACATCAAAATCAAGTGATGCACCTAATTCTCCAAAGTCCCAGTTAAGTGTCTTAATCAAAAACTGCTTCAGGGCCTAGAGAGAATTGTCCTGTATATTAATTATCCTTTACATTTGAAGAGTCGCTAGGAAAGTGTTCTTCTTTTTACTCCTAGGCCAGCTTCCAAAGGGTCCCACTTAATAAAACATCCAAAACTTCACTAGGGATTTCTGGCCAATTTTGTTACCACCTTTGATTCTATTTGTGTTCTCCCGTAATTGCTCTAGCTGATGAGAAGAGGACATGTTTCTTGCATTGATACAGTGGACTCTGTACAGATTTAGTCTCCACATCTCAGGGAATTTGGTGACACTATTACACTATATCAACATCCCACTCTCACCAGCCCCATCCAGACTCAAACTGCCAATGTAAAATGCCTGCTCATAGATGTTATCTGATAACAAACAGGAGCTATCTAACCATTCCCAAATATAAAGATGATATTATTACACTTCTCCAAAGACTTTGGGCTCCCCAGTTTTACTAAGAATGGTAACCTGAGCTCTGTGCAGGGCAGGGAGTTGGATTGCAGTGACCTCCTTCCAACTCTGCATATTCTCTGAATCTATGATTAGGAATTATTTTGCTCACAGGAGAAAACTATACATTGCAGTACATATGTATATGTCTGTAACAATTGTTTTCATGCCCTCCCAAGTTAGAAAGCCTTAGACTATCCCTTGCCTTCACAGCTTCTGCATGGGCTCACCTGGCCATGACAGGAATGTCAGAGGCAACAGAGTGCAAACATCAACTCCAGAATGTCACAAAGGGCAGGCAGCTGCCCTGGCTCCTTCCCCACATCTGAAGTTCCCCCTATTGACAGGTGTTGAGTACAATTGACTCAGTAATTCCCACTATATCCCTTTTTTGTAATTTTTGCCTACCTTGCTTTTCTCTGAAATTATTTACTGAAAGAAAAACACAAAGGCCCCTCCCTTTGTGAAGGTTAGGTCTTTGCTCAAGCCCACAGATTTTAACCTCATAAATATTCCCAGCTATAAGATCTTATTAAGAAGGTATGTCTCCCAAGAGCATAAAACCATCAAGCTGTAAATTTTATTTAATTTCCCATGAGATTTCCTAGCCTCATACATATAATTAGAGTGCAGTATAGAGCACTTTTTGTGTTTTGTCAATAAATCACTAGGGAACAATCAACGTTTAAGAGGACAAGCTTTAATGATTTTTCAGACCCCTAAGCAATCATGCCTGCTACAGTGGCAAGCTGGTCTTTAACTTTCTGTAACTAGGATTGTGGACTGAAATGTTAGAGAAGGTCCCAAACACTTAATCCTATTAGACTCCGCAGCCCAGACAATCATAGCTTATACCCCAGGGACATATTGATTTTGATTTGGTAGACAGATAAGACCAGCCAAGCTACTGTAGGCTATGCTTTATTAAGTGTTTACAAATTAAATATCTTGAGGTCTGTAACAAGCACAACTCTGCAGCACAGCCAGCTGCAGGTTGGCAATTACCTGTGCAGCTGGACAGAGGAGGAGCATCCATCAGTCACCCAGAGCACATCTGGCAGCACTGGGAGCGTGGAGTGGTCCAGAGGCTCCTCGCCCAGCAGGACATGGAGCACTGATCTCCACTGCAGCACAGCCTCTGAGGAACACAGGTCCTCCTGAAACACTTTGGCTTGTGACAAAATACCTCAGGAATGCCTCTGTCAGGAGGAACTCATCAGGGAATGTCTCAGTGTTGAGCCATGACACAAGCTCTGTCATATTTTTAAAAGGCCCCCACTCACCTCACTTGTTTTGTCCTCTCTGTGCTTTATCCTAACACACAAACTGAGCATCGTTTCCATGCTGCTGACACAGATTTCCTCTGTCTCACTCAGCCTACCTGGCTTCTTTGGGAATCTCTCCCTGCACAGCATAGACAGAGACAAACCATTCTTTCACCTGTACAACGTCTCTGACTTTTGGAAAGACAATCCTTTTTCGTGTTACCAAAAAAAAAATATATTTTGGAGATGATTTAGAGAAAAAAACGCATACAATCAAATTCTTTCTTGCATGCAAACCATAAAATAACTTTCACACCTGGGAGAGCTGAATGAGTATATTTCTGATTTGGCATTATTTTACCCTTGACTTTGCACTGATGTCAATGACAGAAGGAGAAAAATAACTGCCGAGAATTGGATGCAAAGAATTCATAAATTTCCTGTAAGGAAATATCTGAAAAAGAGAAATTGCCTTCCCCAGCTCCACAGTGCCTGGCAGTACACAGAACTCCTTGGGTCAACAGCCCAGGACAGCATTTGTGTCCCCTGAATTACCCTTGTGATCTCAAGTGGAAAGCAGCTTATAGGCACTGAATGCACATTAAACACTTGAGCTTTCTGTCGTATAATTTGATAATCACACCAACTACACTATCAGGCTAGAGTCTCCCAAGTACTTTAAATATGTTAATGAAGCAAGATTTTATCTATAGTCTTATACAGCTTGCACAAATCTATAAATAGGCTTATCTCAGGGTTATTGCTGTTATAAATTAATTATGGAAATGTCAACCAAATCAGGTACATGCCAAAGGAGTAATGGGGAGAGCAGTGATTTGCAACACAAGATTCAGATACCAGGTGACCTGCATGAAGGGTTCACAGCCCCTGGCAGCAGTCCATGGGCTTTGGGGGAATTTAACCTTGAAGAATACACTTAAAATTGGTTTTCATATGAGTAATTGACAGTGGCTGAAGAAGTGGACTGAATTAGGGAAGAGTTATTGTAGTTTGCTGGTAGCATGTCGTTCCTTAAGCCACAATTGTTTCTTTTTAGGCACTGGGAGCTGCTGGATAAAGGGGTTTTCTGGGGGAGGAAATGGAGATGAGGGGCCTTGGTGTAAATTTCTCTCTTTACTGCACTATGCCAAAGCCATAGGTCATCTAAGAAAGATAAACAGTTATTTAAAAGGAAAATCCCAAACGAATGAAATCACTGTTTTCCCGCTCACACTTGAATATCTGCTTGTTTTAAGGACAACACCAAAAGTCTATGACTCCTGAATATTACAAGAAATTTCAAATGTGCATCCAACTCAGATGGCACTCAAGAGAGATGAAAGATCTGTCAGAGCACAACAGCTACTTAGGTCCTAAATGCCATATGCCTTCTCCTATTTATTCTATTCCCTCTCCATTCTTTATACGGTGATATCACCTGTGGACCCTGGCTCTGGATAAGTACCCTCACTACATCTGCTGCCTCTCAACCTGAACAAAAAGGATCACCCAAACATCTAGAATTCAAAAAGGAAACATTCTTTATTTTCAACACTTAATGTATAATATCCTTTTATTTAACCCACTGAAAAGAAAGATTTCACTGGGCTTTGGATTACATTTGGAGCATGTACAAGTAGGGTTATGCAGTTTGGGAACATAATGAATTATTAATATTGCCACTGAAAAATTATCTTCAAACTAGGGCTTGAATGAACAGTGGTCAAGGAAAAGTAAAGGAGTTTTCCATATCTCAAGGTAGGGAGGATCACATGGATGTTTATCCAGTCTAGGAAAGGATTAAATCTCTTTCATTCTTCCTAGAAAATTACAGGTGAAATTTATTTCCCTTTTGACTCTAGTCTAGCAAGAAAAATGCAATGAATAAACACGAAATGCCAAAGGAGGGGAGAACCCATGCAATTGCACCACACTAAACGAGGTGACTTAAACCTGGTATTTTCTATTGAAAACACACTTCTACCATCTCAGAAAAAATACAGTTCACTGCCATTAGATCTTACCAGCAGTTCTAAAGGAATGTAGGATTTTCTGCCTTGAAATGAAATAAGGATTGTCCTGAGCCAGAAAGAGTCCAAGGATGAAGAGGCAGAGTTCAGCCAGTCTGCCTTCCAGCCTGTCCCCGAGGATGCAGTTTCTAGGCACATGGAGAATGGCACAAGGTCCATCTGACACTCAACAGGTTCATAAAGTCATTTTATTCCCTTTATTCCCCCAAAGCCACAGCCAGTGCTGTGCTGGCCAACCATGTCCTAATTAAGCAATGGTAGTTTCAGCACAGGCTGTTTCCTGGGGATTAATGACCAACAGAGAGGCAGTTGATGATCTGAGGCCCATTAAAGCCAGTTAGTCATTAATCCCCAGCTAGAGCCTGTCTCCAAGTCATTACAGATATTATTAGACTTGGGACAGGCTTCTTGTGTGGATGCATGTTATGGGTTTGAGCACCCGATGTGGTTGTTATAAGCTGGAGCAAAGGAGGAAGCAACATTTCTGATTATGAAGGTTTAAGCCTCAGAACACCAAACTTCCTCCCCGAGTTCAGATAAGCTCCCTAATCTCTCTGCAAGTAAATTACATTAACTTGAAAGGGAAAAAAAGGATTATCTATTTACAAGAGATACAAATAAATAATCAGAAATGTAGGCTTCCACTTGTCAGAGTATCACACTGTCTACCAACCTCAAACCTCACACTTTGTTACAGAAATGACTAAAAAGACAAAAAAAAAAAAAGATGAGAAGAATGGCTAAAGGCCAGTAACACAGGGCAAGGTGCAAAGCAGCTCCTGAGGCTTGCTGCCCTCTGTGCCACACAAACACAGCAGCTGAGGCTTTCTCTCACAATGCTGGTGAGGCAGAATCAGCCTGGGGAGCACCTGGAAGAGCAGCGGACCCAGGGATGCTCCAGGAAGCAGAGCCCACAAGCCAGCACCGGGCAGGATCTCTGTGATGAAGCACACAGGGAATATTCCAGCTTTATGGTCCATTTGGTCCCTATGGCTGAAAATCTCCTCTGTGGAATGAGGAGTTAATGAGTGCCAGGTTTTGGGGCACCTTCCACGAGAAGATCAAGGGCAGTGGCAGGTTCTAGCTAATCTGGCTGGCTGGATAAAGTTGTTATTATTGGTTCTACTGCTGCTGATGTCTGACAGACACAGCCCCTCCGTGCTCTGAACCACATCCTTGTCTTGCTGCTGCCTATTAATATCCTCTGCATATGTGACACTGGAGGAGGCTGTCACTCCTTTGTCATTCCTTTGTCACTCACTTGCCTTTCCCTGTCACTGGAGAATATATTCTTTTCTGTTAAAATCCTACCAATAATCCAGGTTACACCTTCTTCAGGCAATCCTGGCAGCTAAGTGGACCAGACAGAGCTGGAAGAGAAGGAAGAACGAGCAACCATTTTATGTCTTTGAGCATGTGTAATAAAAATATCTATTAACTCCAGCACATAGGTCAGATTTCCTTTAATTACAATATTGGAAAGAGGAACACCTGAAAGAGCAGTGTCACACATGAGATCAGGCTCCCCTGCACGAGGAGTGTGAGGTACTATTGATTAATGAATTACTGCAGATGGAGGGACTGTTCTGATCCATTTGGCCAAATCAGTGCAGGAGCAGGTAATAAGCTGCACAGGTATAAATTGCCCCCAGCACTCTGGTGTGCAGACAGGTTCACCTCACAAAAGAATACTCACAGCAGAAAAAAAAAAAATCATCCAATTAGTGTCTAAAAATCCCAAGACATGAGACTTCTTGGGGGAAAAAAAAGGGGGGGGGGAGGAAATCCCCTCTAAGGCTTGATACCTTGACAACCACCAACAGGTAATATTTTGCTTTTATTGCCTACAAAGTACTGAGAAAGTGAGAAGAGCTGTGAGTGTAGGTGTCTGAGTGAGCTGCTTTAGCACAGGACTGAGGCACTGCAGGGTGCAGCCAGACTGACACCTCCTCATTTAAGGTCTCCCAGTGCTTGCTCACTGCAGTGGCATGCCAACCACAGCCAGATCCCCTGGGCAAGGTCAGTCCCCAGGGAGCTGCTTCCCCTGCCCAGCACCATGGCTGGTGCTTCAGGACAGAAAAAAATCCCACACATGGCTCCTAGCACAGAGGAGCAGATGCAGAGTTCCCATGGGAATCTCCTCCTGGACCCTCTGAAGAGCAGTTTATTCCCAGTTCATTATTAATCTCCCATCTGTCATCTCCAGAAGAGCTGGGGTGTGCTGTGCTGGCTGCAGAACCATAATCTGCTTCTCCAAATGCTCATGGTAGGTGATGGGGCTGTCCCACTGTGCTCCTTTTGGATTCACCTGGCAAGCTGCACCTCCAGGGTGACCTGGTGCATGTGGGCATCTCTAGCACTTTGAGAGTCAGGCCCAACAGAGCTCATAATAGAGCATTCCTTCCACAAACCAGATGTCAAATGGTTTTTTTAAGTATCTTCAGCCTTTGCACCACAGGTACAAACCAGAGACTGCTGTCTCTCTGCTGTTCCCTGTGCCACACATGGAACAGGAACCCAGCTCTGCTTGGATCTCTGCTCCTCAGGCTGCACTTACTCCATCACCTTTTGTGTGACCCAAATAATCTGTTCTTCAGTGCCCTACGAGAGCTGCTGCTACATGCTCAGTACAGAGCAAAGTAGAGGGATTCCTGTTTCACTCCCTTTGAGTCTAACAGAGATTGAAGCTTTCAAGAGGAAGAGACCAAAAGAGAGATAGAAAGGAGAAAAGAGAAATTTCAAACCACCTTAGAGGATTTGGAAGTTGGCTTTTTTGTGTATACCTCAAGCATAACTCACCTCAACTTCCTTCAGCTCATCAGCTGAACTGAAGGAGACTGACTCAGACCCCATCAGAGACTGCAGCTCCTCCCAAGGGACAGCTCCCAACTCTGCTCTGTGTGACAGGTACAGTACCCAGAAAATGGCTGGAATTGTGCCAGGGAGATTTAGGCGCAGATCAGGGAAAGGTTCTTCCTGCAGAGGTGCTGGCACTGCCCAGGCTCCCCAGAGAATGGGCACAGCCCTGAGGCTGCCAGAGCTCCAGAGGCCTTTGGACAGCACAGCCAGGGATGCCCAGGGTGGGATTTTTGGGGTGTCTGTGCAGGGCCAGGAGCTGGACTGGATGATCCCTGTCGGTCCCTTCCCACTCAGGACATTTTAGGATTCTGTGAACTAAGACGTAGGTCTGGCACAGTTTATTATTAATAGCATTTCATCCCCAATGTACCTCATACACAAAAGCAAGCTCCAAAGTTTTAGCTTCTGCCTATGCTTTGGATAAATCTGAACACACTGACCAGCCACTGTGTGCTTCTGCAAAACAAACCATTTCCATGAGATTTCTACCCTTGTTGTTTTAGTGCACAGGACAGAAAAAATCCTGGGGCAGCTTTGTGCTCCCAGCTCCCTTGCATGCAGGAAGGGGCTATCCATGAGAGTCACCTTCTGCCTGCCAACAGAGGCTCCTGGGGGGCTGCAGGTGCCATGGGGTGCCCCATGTGTCACAGAGCAGGGTCGGGGCTGTGTCTGGGTGTATCCCAGAGGCAGTGACAGGGAGGGGTGGCCTGGCCCCAGCAGAGCAGGAGCACATCCTGCACCTCACAGCCTCAGCCCCGCTGCCCACATCCACTGAGAGAAGGGTTGGGTTTCCAGGGGGAAACACCCTGGGGAAAGACTGCACATGCAGCAGGGAAACAGCCTCTCTGGAAGACAACTGTCATTAGCAGCCGAGTTGCTTCACCTCTGCCCTTTGCAGGAGAGAAAGAAATTATCCCCAGGAGCACCTCGGCAGAGCGGAGCCCGTGGCACATTCCACCTCATGCGTATCTTGTTTATTCTAAGTGGAGCTACAAATCTGTCGAGTGAGCATTTTGTTTTGATTAAAAATTAATAGCTGCTTTTGACCCAGGTGGATTAATTTCACTTTCACTGAGTATCAAGTTAATTGACACAAACTACTGTCAGGTGAAAGAACCAATTAACAAACTGCGAGGAGGACTCCTCTCCCCCTCCCTCCTCCTCTCCCCCAAATGTTGTTTTGACTGAAGGGTTTTTTTTCCTTTTAATAGAAAAAAATTATCTCAGCAGAATGAGATTAATTACTTAACAAAGAGAGGAACAAAAGGAATGGAGGGTGGGGTGCTCCCTCCCTGCGAGCCCAGATGCACTGGCAGGATGCTGCAGAGCGGGGCTGGAAGAGGGGCCCAGCTCCTGCCTTGTCGGGGCTTGTTCTCACCAATTAACTGCCACTTCCAAAATTATCAGTCATCAGGGCTGGGAGCATGGCTGTGCCTCACTGCAGTTTGGCAGGAATCCTTGATAAGGTCCCCAGGACAGGACAGCAAGGTCATTGGGACAGAGAGGGGCAGGATCCATCCAGAGCACAGAACAACAGGAGCAGCTGAGCTACACAGACCCCCAGCTCCCAGGTTTTGGATTCAAATCAGGAGTTTTCTGCAACAATGCATTATGGATAGGAGCATGCAGCAGATCTAGCAAAATCAAAGTAGTTTCTCTTTAATGCCTGTTAAATGTAAGGCAGCCCAGGCTGTGCTGGTTGAGCTGCAGGGATTGTTGCAGAGCCTGGACCAGGGAGTGGCTGGGAGGCAGGGCTGGCACAAGGGCTGCTGAGCAGCCACATGTGAGCCATGGCAGGGAACTGGAGATGTGCTTGCAGTTTGCAGGCTGTCAGCACGGCTCCTTGCAACTTGGGGTACATTTTCTAGATGCAAAGTGACTTCGACTTCCAAGTATCGCTTTAAACTCTCTTGTGCTAGAGAAGGTAAATCCCTGCAGGAAGGAGGAGGCACAAAAAGCATGTTGGGAATGCAACTCCATTAAAATCCAAACTAGCTGGGCTGCCTGATTTGCTTATGCCCTTCTAAAAATCCCACAGGAAACTTATTTATATCTCCAGGCATCCAAATGCCATCTAAAAACCTTGTCCTTCAGAATTCATGTGATTTGGACATCTCAACATTGTGTGTCTATCAAGTAAATTAAATATAGTCTCCTAGATTGTCTGGGTTTAAAAATCCATTCCAAGCTGCTAATGCTGTGGCTAAAGTTTTATTATAGAAGTTGCTTAACTAGGCAAATATTTTCATTTATATATATTTTCCCTTTACTTACAGAACTCACAGCACTTCATTTATCCTCCTGAGACTGTTTGTTCAAATCATTCCTTTACATCCTTAGCCACTATTCTACCCCAGGGACCAGCTACAAGCTTTTGCCATTATTAATTTTTTATTCAAAGAAACAGCTAGAAAACCTATTAAAGTGGGGGAGAGAGGAAAGGAGGAAAAGAGAGACAGAAAAGGAAAGAAAGAAAAAAAAAACAGGACACAAATTTTGCCTAGGCCACCTCCTTCACTGGGACCTCATATTCTTTCTTGCACCTCTGACAAGCTTTCCCAAATGCTGTTTTCCCCACCTGGTAATGATGTGCAGAAGGGAGAAAGCCACTTTTGGTCTCTGCAAAGGGAAAGCACCCTCTGAGCTCCTCAAATACAGATCTTGAATTTATATACAGACACAATGAGAAGGCTAAAAGACATATCTAAATAAAGTGTGAATTACCTACAACAGAGACAGAAAGGGTTTGCAATAAGCTAAAATGGGAGCATGCAAAAGTTCCCCTGCTCAGAAGGGGCCTGGCTGCCCCCAGCCTTTTTGTAGCACCATCAATTCATTAGCAGAGCTGTGCCTGAAAACCCTGCCTCTGCACCACGTGTGTCCACTCATTCATTACCTGTGGGCCTCCAGTGATCATCTGCTGGTGAAGGACTACAAACATACCTGGCTGCTCTGACATACAGAGAACCAAGAGAAAATGAAAGGAGGAAATTGCAATTCAATTCAGTGCATATGGAGAATAAAGAGCCATCGTTTCATATGCAATGGATTATCTTTTCCTTTGGTTTATGTTAAAAAATACACAGTATTAGCTGCCCTTTCCTCTGGGGAAATGAGCAGCACAGGTAATGGAAACCAATAAAGAACTGCCATGTCTTACTGCAATCTATCTACATTTAGGTGATTCCTGTTCTGTCCCACATCTGACCAAGGGGGAAAAGCAATTGTTCAAACGAAACCAGGTGACAAATCCTCCCAATCATTTCTTCCCTTCACGTCTTCACAATCAGAACTCTGAGCTGAAAAGCCACAAAGATATCTCAGCATTAAACACTTCAGCACTCCTGGGAAATGCTTAACATAAGGTAACAAACCCACAAAGGGTCCCAGGTTTCTGAGAGGACATAACATTGAGTTCTGGCTGGCTACTGAATACTAAAAGATACACATAAAGCCCCCTGCAGATGAATTTGCCACAGTATAACCCTTCTTATGACAGACCACAGTGGCTACACTCCCATCACCTTCTTTTAGACTTTTAAACTACAAGTGATTCATGTTAGAATGTGCAAAAAGAGGCACGATGCTGGATTTGTTAGGAGCAAGACCAGGAGAGATTTGCTCTGCCAGGGAGAAGTGCAGTTCATGAGATGGATTGCAGGTTTTACTTCCCTGCCCATCACAGCCTCTTCCCTGTTAACTGTCCTGACACCTGAGCAAGGACACTGAGATAATTTTTTATCCCAGATATAAAAATGGGGCAAGAACAAACATGCTCTGGTTTTCAATCAGGCCTTAGCCAGGCAGTCTGGCAGTGTGACCTGAACTGTGACTGTCCAAGGGACACAAATGACACAGCCCTGGCAATTCAAATTTCAGGAGCTCCTCCACTGACTGCAAATTAAAAGAAAGGGTCAACTTCATTTAGCACTGACTTCTGTCTTCATTTCATGCTCAGAGGATGCACTCGGGCTAGAAGCCTTAGCTGATGCAAATCAAGAAAGCTCAGTAGCAATCAGTGTTGGACTGATTTATAACAACTGCAAGTCTAGCCCCTTCCAAGGTCAATATTAGCAAAAGAAAGGAGGGAATGTGATGGTACTTACTGTGGATTTTAAAGCAAGAGACTCCACAGTGGGGGAAGGAACATCTTAACATGAGAATCTTTCATTATGCTTTTATGGTGGTGGGAATCTGTAACTAATTAAAGTAACTAATTAAATAGCTCTTCAAAATGTGCTTTATCTTGAATTCCCTTTTTCCTGCTTCACTGTTTCATTGTTCTTCATGTCCTTAGAAATGTATCCAAGTCCTGTAGGCAGCAATCAGTTAAATAACCCTATGGTGGTTTATTGCTCAGCATATTGCTGCGGCCTTCTGCCTCAAAGCCTCTTACAAATGTGAATTAGGGTTTCTGCACTTGTGAAAATGTGCTTAGGGGGTTTATTACACAGTGATTCCTGAAAAAAGGTGAAATGAAGTATCTGTCACTACACCTGGTTCTCAACCAGTACTGAAATTAATTATTTCCACCCCTCTCAATTATTTGCCACCTTTACTGAAATCCAGAAAACTGCAGTAGTTGGTCATTAGCTAAAAGATAAAAAAAGGCTTTAACAACATCTACAGATAAGCATGAATGCCTCCTGCTAGAGGAATGTCTTCCTAACTACTTCTGATATTTCAGGTAAGTGGAATCACTTGCCTAATTAGCTGTGGCCTGGAATCTTTTTCTGCTGTTGAGTCCTGAGTAAGCAGTCACATGAAAAAGCCCTGAAGTTCTTAAATGAGAATCTCTAGGAAGCATCATTTGATTGATTTACTTCACTTGGATGGCAGAGGTAAAACTCTGGTGTGACACAGAAAAATCAGTGATGATCCACAATGCTGACCAGCTGAGCTGTCAGATTCCAGCCTGGATGGCACAGGCAATATTCCTTCTACAGCACCCACCTGATACAGCCCTCCCTGCTCAGGTGTTCCAGAACACAATTTAACTGAGATACACATTGTTTTACAGCACAAGGTCTTGAGATGAGATTGAAGCCAAAGCCCAGGTTACTTTATGTGCATTTTTCCTGGCTATGCAGACTATAGTTTATAGTGATGAGAAATCAGGGATGAAAAGAACATGGAAAACACAGAAATGACTACAGCTTGTATTTTGCTTTTATGTTATATCCCAGCTTTTCAAATTAAAAACCAGTCTAACAAAAAAGCCCCAACCACTACAACAGTTCTTTGCTATTTTTTTGTAGTTATTGGCAGTGGCAAAAGTATGAGATCACACTTTTAAAATTGTTCTCCCTCACCTGGAAGCAGATTGGCACCTTTGTCATTGCAGAGATCCTCTTCCTGTTAATAAAAAGGCAATTTCTTTGGGTAACAAAGCCATGGACTTCTGGCAGTAAGCCAGGAAGCTTAAAGAGAAACCTTGAATTCTGCCAACATAATAGACAAGGGACTCACAGCTTAAGAAAAGATTTCATCTATCAACTAACAAGAGGCTGGGGTCATGAAGTAGGGTATTCTTTGTACTTGAGAGACCAAGCTAAAAGTCTTAAAAACGTACAAGGAAATGCTGGCTGGGATGTTCTCCCTGTATAACAGGCTGAGGCTTCCAAGAGGCTTATCATTCCTCCTGACAGTCTGACAGGACTGTGTAATACAGAAGTTTAGCAGTGTGGGCAGGTTAAATTATACCAGGCAGGAGAAATCATTTCAATGTGAATCGAAGCGTTTACTCTTGTCCACTTCCAGCTCCAGCTTGTTATTCTCTGCAGCCTACAGCTTCATGTCTTTAGCAGGAAAGCTTCATTTTGAAGTGGATGTTATACAGTTGGTGCTCTGGTTCTAGGACTTGCTGCTTTCTCATAAAACATCCTTAATTCACCACTTAAGTGTGACTTGGTGCCTGCTCATCTAGTAATTTTCTATGTATATTCCTATGTATTCTTTGTATTATTCTTTAATGTATTTAGGTAGTATGGTAAATATTGTGGTAAATAGATTATATATAGGGCAATATGGTTATGGGAAGTTTTGACTAAACCTCAGTGAATCTATGTAGAGAAAACAGTCTTATGAATAAGAATGAACTTCCAGAAAAATGTGCCATTCCCCTGTGAAAAAGCGCAGAGTAAAGAGCATTTTCAGCTTCAGTCCTTTACTCCTACTGGAAAAACACGTTAACACTGCTCAGCTCAGCCCCCTCAGCCTATTTCATGGACTCACAGAGAGGACTTGGATTTTCCTCCCTGTCCCAGAAGTCCAAAGCATCAGCTTTCCTGCTTTTCCAGAGTGACGCAGTCCACCCCACAGCCCAGCCCAAATGACACACAGCCATTATCCCTAAATCTACAAAGGAAACTGGTCCATACACCACCTGTGTTTAAAGAAATACCTAAAGAAATACTGCTGGACTCGTGTCCCTGGAGCACTGTGGCCATGAGGAGCTGTGAAGCATCACTTGGAAACAGAGGGTCTTTTAAGGTCCCTTCCAATTCAAACCATTCTATTTTCCTCAGTGTCTGTAAAGTAGGGTGACCCTTATCCCAGATGGAATTTTTTGTGTCATTGGTACTTTAGAATAGGTGGGCACTGATTATTGGTAAATTACAATAAAATGTTTACAACTGCATTAGTAGCCAGTAAGTCCATTCTGATTAATGTTACCACAGGAAGTAGCAGGGAGTGTATAATGATTTGCTACAGCAGCTCATTGAAAGCTCTTTAGTCAGGTTTCCTATTAACATAAACAAACATTAAATTATCTAAAGACAATCATTAATTTAAGTAAGTATTTTGTAACCATACATATAAATCAGGCACAGAAACGAAACATATAAAATGCCCCAGTTGTCACATCAGCTAAACCCCCAGGAATGCACAGTGCCAAGTGGTCACCTCTCATTTTCCTGCCCCAGGACCCCCAGAAATCACATCCTGGGCCAGGAATCACAGATTCAGGCATCCCACTGTGGATTTTAAGGCAGTGAATCCTAAAAGGCACCAGTCCTAGAGAGGCCTGTCAGACCCATGGGCAGGGCAGGAACCCAGCAGCCCTGGGTCCCAGAGTGCAGTTTTCTGTCAGGGAATGCTTGCTGGCATGAGAGCGAGAAGCATCAGAGGATCCTGAAGATCTCTGATACCAGGGACCACTGCTGCTCTCCAGAATGTCCTGGAGAACATCCTGACTCAGGGACAGTGATGCACTGAGGTTAAAAAGGCCCCATCAAAAATCACCATCAGGAGCCACTAAACTAAGAGAAATAAAACAAACCAAAACCAGAAATAAAGCAAAACTCTGAATGCTGGGCATGGGATCTGGGAGACCTGTGTTTCCTGGCAAGAATGATATTTATTCATGGGGAGGAGGGTAGAACAAGTTGATTTTTAACGTCCCTTCCAATGCAAACCATTCTCTATTCAAAGTTTTTATTTATTTGTATTTAATTCCCCCTTATTTTCATACTGTATCATTCATTTTTATCAAAAGATTTGGGAGTAAGGATGGCCTGTCTGTCTGTCTGCACTGTGCCTAGGTCCACAGGAATCCAGTGTGGACAGGGTTTCTGAGGGCTGCTGCAAGAAACAGCAGTACAAAAATAGTAGAACATTACTTGGATTTCAGGCTTCTGTTGCCAAGTGTCTCCAGTCTTGAACCTTATGTTTAGACTGAAACGGAGCCACAAAGACCATGCAAGGAGCAAGGTCAGAGCTGCTCTTGTTCTTGGACCAGGAAAGAGAAACAGAAGCTCCTTGGTGATCCTACAGAAGTCAGATGGAGCCACTCTTCCATTGCATTTCTGATGGCAAATGAAAAGCACCATCTTCCACCGTGTTGGTATTTTCCTGGGAGTACAAGATGCTGTGGATTTTTGCCACATCCAAAACAACTGCTCATCCTTGCAGTGGCCCCTGCCACTGACCCTGCCCTGTGCTGTGGGCACTGGCACCATCAGCCAAGTGACCCTGGGAGCAAAACCAGGAGCAGGGGCTGCACTGCACGGGGCTGGCAGCACTTCCACCTCTTCAGCTCTGGGCTGAGGAGAGGCTGGGAAGTTTTACACAGGGCTCTCAGCTCCCATGAGCAGCATTTAGGAGTCTGAGGGGATGAACACCTCTCACTCTGACGTCCAGAGCTGCAGCCACGAGGTTTCCTGAACCAGAGACACCACAAAGGAAGAGGGAACACACTCACAGCTGCTGCACTGAGCTCATATCAATGCCCAAGGCAAACCCAGGTACTGGAGTTTAAATGCTCATGCAGGCCAGGAACAAAGCAGGGCACAGGAAGAGAAAAACATGAACTGGGAGGCTGGATGGTTCCCAGTGCTGCCCACCAGAGTGTGCCCCTCTGTGAGGCTGACCCTGGCCTGTCCCACATCTCATCCCTCTGCTCTGAACTGCCTGACACCTCTCCTCTCTCCTCTCCTCTCCTGATTTTGCACAACCAGAGAAGCAAACAAACAGACATCTCTAAGTGCATTAACAGGAATCCCCAGCAGTGTCCTGGCATCACATAAAATTGCCATCAGAAACTAACTTTTCTATAATGAGGTTACTTGTGAACATTTGGCATGCACAGTCCAAAATTCACCTTTCCAGTCTCTGGCTGAGAATTTATGCTGAATGGGCAGCTCAGAGCCAATAAAGCAACCAGCTATCAGCTCCTGAAACAAACTGCACCACCCATGTGTTGGCAGAAGTTCACAGTATGAAAATGTTTCATGTCTTACCCATTCCTAGAACAGCCCCTTTCTCTGAGATTATTATAGACTGTCACTCATTTTTCAGTTTGTCTAGGATCTGCTAAATGTTTCTCTATAAATTCATCACTTGCACATTCACAGCCATGCATTAACTGCTCAGTTTTTCCCTAAAAGTAAGGAATTTGATATGATACATAAGTCACCATAAACTCCACAGGATTAAGTGAGTTATTGCATCTTACAGGACAACTGGTTCCTACAAATAATACTCTGGAAAATGACATTATCGCTCAGTGATTTGGTTCAATCTGATTGCTACAGTTAATGTAATAACATAACTCAATTAGGATGCTTTTGTTATGAATGAACAACCTTGTTTAATGTTGTCTGCCTGTCCAGAGTCAGCTGGAATGGGATGTTTGAGGCAGCCTGCAAAGCCCAGAAATTCAGTAGAGCATTTTCAGGAGAGAGATCAGTATGAATGAGAAAGCCCAGGCAATTTTTAAAGACACAAAGGTCTTCTAGGTGTTTCCTACTAAACGAAAATTACAAACCAGGTATCTTTTTAATGCCTGCAAGGGAATCCAGACTTTTCACAGAGGTCACAGGAAGGCTTGCAAGAATCAGTGCACACAGACTGACTCTCATTTCCCAAGTAAGGCACATTAAGCTCATCTTAAGCCAATTCTTCCACACTCCCAGCTCCCCAGTAGCTCCCAGTGTGCAGACCAGTAACACATCATGGTGTGCCCACACTGGGAGCCTGGGAGAACCTGCCAGATAAACTTGTTTGGAGTTTTTCCTGTTTTCCTGTGGGGTGCCTTTCTGAGATGCTTCCAGCACATTCATGGAGCTCCCCAGCAACACCAGCCAGGGTCAGGCACTCTTGCACATCTGTTTTTCTGAAATCTCCCACCCCCTGACTCTCAGATCATCTCTGCCATCTCCTTCCAACGAAAAACCCAGGGGTTCACTGGAGGGTGACAGAGCAGGCAGAGACTTTGGAAGAAGGGGTTCCCTGGGCTGGCAATGCCACGAGGGAGGAGGGAGGAAGAGGTTTTGCCAAACCTGCCCTGGATTAAGAGAAGATGAAAACCCAGAATGACCTTTACTCTGCTGGTACCTGCAGGCCCAACCAACCCTAATTCAAAGCATGTGTTATTCTCTTCACTTCTGCCCTGTGTGGGGAATTTCTGGAATCCAAGAGACACGGTAGCTGTGCTATACCACTTCCAGGTCCACAATACCCTGTCTGAGCCACATGGAGAGAAGTATTTAGAGAATCAGCACGGTCCTTGCTGGAATCCTTCTCAATTCATCAGTGCATGCATTTAATTTCCTGTCTCCTTGTTTTCAGCCTGTCCTTGGATATGTTTGTGAGAAACCTGAGACGGTTACATGTGTTGTGGCCTCCAAGACTATTAAAACCATTAAATAACTGCCATAACTTTGTTCTATATGTATTTTTTTCTTCTCTTTCTAAAGAAACCTCCAAAGAAATGTCTCACCTTCTCAGTTCTCAATCCCAAGACTTTTTCTTTTCAAGGAGAAGTGAGAACAGACATTCAGGAATGGGGAGCATGCCTCATACATGATTATAAAACCTGATTTGTTATGAAAAACAGATGTTATTCAAGAGCATAAAGTGTATATGAATATTATGCTTGAATAACATATAATTCTTAAAGAACACTTTGTTTAACCTACGTATGTCTGGCCATGGCCAAACTCCAAGATCCACAGATCGAATTTCTGTCTCCACACACACAGATCATACCTGCCCACTCATCAATACCATTAACACACCTCCAAAGCTCAGCTCTAACCAACAGCAGCTCCAGGGGGGTGTGCTGATCACAGGAATTGGGCCAGCACCTTTCAGGACACAGATTTCCTTTCAGGACACCTCATCTGACTTTTGTGTGGGAGGTGTACACACACTTGTGCAAAATAACAGACACAAGTTCTCAATCTACTAAGAGATCTCAATTCATTCATTCTAAATTAAGTTTAAAATTCTTATCTTTCAGGACAGAGAGAGCATGTGGGCACATGCACTGCGTGCAGACACAGACACACATCTTCCCTGAGTTGAAATCACAACCTGCTACGTGCAGGATCAGAAAAACCACTCTGTGATTTCACTCACTCTGTGCCAGTGGCAACTGAAAGTGAAATCTTGGCTGGCATTCCCACGTACACCCTTCATGGAACCACTTTGATAAAAGTTTTGCTACATATAAAATAGAAGATGTAACACTATAAAGTGAACAAGGAAAACTATCTATCATCTGGAATGTCTTTCTTACTGTGATCTAAGCTGCTGGGAAGGCTTTAGGAATTTGCATGTTATCCTTAGAGATGTCTGAAAGTGTCTCTTCTGTTTCTTGTGCAGCACTGAGCATATCACCAGCTTTAATCTTTAATCTCTTCTTCTCTCCTCCCCTACTGAGAATCAAATCCTACAATCCAGGCACAGGTAAAACTCTTGGGCATAATAAAGTTTGGCTCCGAGTGTTGCAATTAGGATGGGAATATTTATTGCCAGGAATGTGTTATACCCAAAAAACCCCAGCAAATCAGTATCATATCCTGAAACTCAGCTCTAGATCACAGAAACAGAAAGGTTTGGGCTGGAAGGGACCTTAAATCCCACGCCATTCCACCCCTGCCATGGCAGGGACACCTTCCACTGTCCCAGGCTGCTCCAAGCCCCATCCAGCCTGGCCTTGGGCACTTCAGAAGAAGTGGAGTGCACCTCGGATGGCAGGATTGAACAGGGAAAGGTGGGGATTCAGGGACACTCTGGAGATGGAATGGGATGATCTTTAAGGTCCCTTCCAGCACAAACCACCCCACGACTCTGAGCCCAGACACTCTTCCCCTGACAAGCCCACGAGCTGCTCACCCCCATCACCTCTTCTCATCTCACAGTGAATACAAATGCAATTAAATACTTTAAAAGAGAAAAAAAAGGTAAACAAACAAAAACGAAGTTTTTCCATTCTTCCTCCATCTGCTAATCACAGAACAACAGAATGAGGACAGAAGAGACCAACTTGGAGGATTTCAAACACACGCAATCCCTGCTTACCTTACAGAAACACACTCTGTAATGATGCATCTTTTGCCTGAAATTATTATAGATTATTAGTGCTGCTGTGGGGAGGAGAGCTTGTGGGCAGCACAGATGTGTGTTGTAGGTATTTATAAAACCACCAGGAGGCTGCAATAAAATTAACGTGGGGTATATATTCCGCTTTTTCAAAAAGCATTTAAAACCACTACTATGTTCAACCTCTCCCCCAAGTTTCCTCAGCACACATTTCTCTGTATAGCTACACCTCTAATTTGGAATGTCAATATATATAAACAAACACATTGCAAATAATGTACATCTATATAAACAGATATGTTCAATGCAAGCAATGTCTATGATTTTCATAGTAGGCATGTGTATACATGAAAACACATGCTGCAAAATAATACACATGCAAATAAGCAATGGCTGGTATTCTAAGGTCCTGTATGAGTACAATAATTGCTATTATAAAAATAACAAAAAATTAAAATACTGGGCATAGGTGTGCGCTGCCACAGGTGTAAATATGACTCTGCACATATGCACAGAGCAGAAAATCAAATGCAACGTGAGCATACACTCATAACATCAGCATTTGCTGCATTTGCATATTCCATATTGGTTATGCATCATGCTCCATGCCTGTTACACATTTAACACGTACCATTCCACAGCCCTGGATGCTTTTTGCTACCAGTTTGAATTTTCATACAATGCCTTTATTTTTATCCCCACAAGACAGCCCGCAAATGACACTTTTTAAGCCCTGACGGCTGAGCAGTGTCTCAAGACACTGACGTGACAGTGCCAGGGCTTCCAACACGCAGGGAACCCTTGGAGCAGCATCTGTGCCAAGCTGCCCTCCCCTGCCCCGGCTCTGCATTGATTACTCACTGCCAGGAGCTGGGCTCAAGCCCTGGGGAGAGCAAAACCTGTTTGGGCCATTGACATTGAGTATCCTTGATGCAGCAAGTCAGGACCTCGGAGGTATCCATCACCGCGGCTGCCTGCAGGCAGGCTGGAGCCAAGGAACTTGCCCGAGCAGCTAGTAAAATTTTAATGCACTCTGTAGTGTGGTCATGTCATACTCAGTTATGGCAAATAATCCCAGATGCCTGCAGAGGTAAAATGGAGCTGTAATGTGCTTGCCTCCTAACCCGAGCTGACAGCAATGATGTACGACTACCATTAGCGGAAAATATCACTTCAACTAACCCATGATCCAGCTCCGCTAAGGGTCACATTATCCATGAGGAACAAATTACACTCCCAAAGTAAATACAAATTTTCTACACGAAATGGGAACCAAAAAAAAAAAATAAAATAAAAAAAAAAGGGAAGGGGAGCGGGGCGGGGAGAGGGGGCAGGAGCACACGTTCCCTGAGACAGCACTCGGTGACAAAGGACGGGACCGGCGCGTCCCCACCTGCGAGCGCTGCCAAACGCAGCATCCTTCACAGCAAACACGCTCGGCTCGGCTTATTGCCACTCGAACTGTGGGGGCCCTCTGTGTGGCACATCAAATGAATAAAAAGGAGCCTTATCTTCTCTCCTAATGGGCCTTAAACAGTAAGAAATACTCGCTGATTGCCGGAGCCTCACTAGCATAGAGAGGCTGGGTGATCTTTCACCCCCGGGGCAAGTTTAAGGTGCTGCATTTTCCAGAGTTAAAAAGACAACACCTGTACAAATATGCAGCACAAATTGCCCTTGTGGGAAACATCCCAGCTTTGCAGAAATAGCTTCTGGAATAATACTGAGGAATGATTTCTCTAATCCTATCCTTAGCCAAAATAAATATATGCCAAGCAGTAAGACAGCAGTATCCCACGACCTGAAGTAATTGATTAAAATTGTGTTCTCAGCCCCTGCTTCCCCTCGTTTGCCAAACGTGGTGGTTGGTACCCACCGTCCAAGGAGTTTTCCCAGCATCCAGCTCCCTCCTGAGCAATGCTTTGCCCTTCCCAGAGCCCAGAGGGGCTGAATGGCCTGACAGCTTTCAGCCTTTATGTGCCAGCCCAGGCAGTCCCACAGAAGCCAGAGAGCTGATGTGGGGAGGGCAGGATCCCCCACCAGCCCCTTTGGTGCTCCCACATTGCAGCCAAAGCCCCTTCAGGAACCTCAGGGCCTCCCAACCCCACAGCAACTCTTCTGCAGTGGTTCCTTGCTGTTCCCTGGCTGAGAGAAACATGAACATCTCACACAACCTAAGGCCACACAGCAATTTCTTTCTTCTTATTGTTAGACAGGAGATGACATACTTTACATTTTGAAGTTTTCCTCTAAAAAGCACCCCCAATCTTCCCATACCTGCACCTATGGTTGAAAACCGTGAAGAATGGAATGAAAAAACCCCAATTCTGACAGCAGACCCTTCTTTCAACAGCTCAGTAAATGCTCAGAGTTCCCTTTATGACTGAAGTTTTTCAGACTAGGTAAATTGCAATTTATTATTTATATTTCAGCAGCGTATAAACACCAAATGGAAAGCCTGGCAGAGTTTTAATCTGTTAGAGGAGTAGAGATATTCCTGTAGCCCTGCATGGAGGTATAAATGGAGCTGGCTCCCAGCTGTCTCACTGCCACAGGCACCATCCAGGGGGATATTTTCCCCTTCAAGCGCTACCCAAACTCTTCCTTCCCTCATTCCTCCCAGAGGTGAGGAAAAAATATCCCAAATACAGTTTCTTTTTCCAAGCACCCTACTAAAAAAGCCCCAAACTAATGCAGCTGCCCCCATGAGAGTGGACTGCACCTGTTTAAAAATGTAATATATATATAACATTTGTGTATAAGATGACATAAAGCAATTTCACCACCATTTAATTAATTTATGATAAAGCTTTTGCAGAATACAGAGAACACAGCCCTGTGGAAAGCAGCTGCCTACTTTGACCTTCTATTTTCCAGCACAGTTAGTGGTGGGGGTTGCTCTGGGTTCTTCCTGTTCCCCTGGAAAGGAAAATCTGCTGTGTCCTACACATGCTCTGGAATGAAGAGGAGGTAGAGCAGCCCTGCCCCAGCTGAGCAGGATGCTCCATGCTTTCAGCACAGACATTCCAGGTCTGCAGGGCAGGAGGAAATGGCTCCTGAAGTTCATGACCAACAAACTCTGCACTTATCCAGAGCTAAGGACTGACATGGTTTTAGCAGGCCCTTCCCAAGTTCCTCTCAGGATTATCGGAGTATTTATTACTACCTAAATCAGTCGAGTTTGCAAAGTTGGGAAGAGCTGCAAACCAACACACACAAACATATAAACACTTGTTTGCATGGTTATTTAACCACCACACACTAAAATGCAGCCTGTGCAATACACTGGGACACACACACCTGCCAAAATGCTACTCCAAAATGTCTCTGGACAAAGTCCACACACAAAATAATTGGCCAAAAGTGCTCCAGAAACATACAGAGGGTGCAGGAGTGAATGCTGTGGTGCAGATAGACACAAACAGCCATCCCTTTTACCTGGGGGTAGCAGAGTCATTTATGGTATTTCCCATGCCATTCTTTGGTTTGTACCCGATTTAAAGCAATCGGATGTATCAGCATTATCATTAAAAATAATCTCATTCAAGAAACATCATTCTTCAGCTCTCTTAATGCTTTTAATGGCAGAGTACTTTTCTCTTCAAAGAACAAAATTTTCTTTCAAAGAGAAAAATAATGAAGCAACACAGTCCCACCAGCACAGGCTCTTTGGCAAGCACAACACCCACTCAACCCAATCCCAGTCCCCTCCCTTTGTTCCTCTCCCCTCTGAACAGATGCCAACACCTGGCAAATTTAGCCACTGGTTTGGTGAGCTCTGCCTCCCTCCCCATCCTGCACCAGGGCCACCAAAGCAGGGACACTTGGGCTGCAGCCAGCACCAGTGGCACTGCTGGGCCCTGGGAGACCTCATTCCAGTGGGATCCAAGAGCCTCCTAAACTGATGGGGTACTCCTGAGATAAACACAGGACTAAGGCATCTGTAGTGATGTGTTCTCAGGCTGCACATCCCATCAAAGTCCAGCCAGAAGCAGCCCTGCTCTGTGTACACTGCCAAGCAGCTTCCCTGATCAATGAAGTATTTTCTTAAGAAGTCAAAAATCACTAAAGTGCCTCAGATCGAGCCTTTAATTTTAAAATTAAACAGAGTGGTGAGAGGAGATGGTAGAGATGGAGAATAAAACAGGAACTCATTTCTTACCTCATCTTTAGCACCTGATTTCCTTATCAGAGCTCTTTGTACACTTTATCCAAACAAGATTTTCTTTGATTTCCAGAAGACAAACTTTGTGTTTGCACTTATGTTTTTAATATTGTATTAATTACCATGGGTATAATTTTAAAGATTGTATCGAGATATCAAAAGATAATACAGTTGCACTTAGATTTGTCAGCTGTGCAATAGCTTGCCCTAATTTTAGATTATCAGCTCTGGAGACCTGCTCAAAGAGGAAGACTGGCAGACTTTTTAATGGAGAAAATCAGAGTTCCCCTGGGATCCATACTTTTTTCTGATCCAGTAAGAAATCCCAGTGGCACTTGCTGAAAGGATCCCAGGATGGAAAATGACATCTCTCTAAGAATTAGTGCTTCTTACTCTGATGCAAGTCTTCCAAATACACTCTGCCTCCACAGACACAGCACAACATAACACAGCACAGAGCCTGCTACCTCTTCAGGCTTTTCAGCAACAGGAGGGTGAAATGTCTACTTTGAGTGCTCCAGACCAGTCCTGTATGACAAACGGAAGGAGCAGGAATCTGTATAAATACACAAATTATCCACCCAAAATATGTCATTTAAAATTGAAATGCTGACACAGCCTTAGCTACAGCACCGCTAAGCAGGGGCTGCATCATTGTTTCAATTAAATATTCTTGTTTCTTCTTCCCCAGAAACCTCTGGAGAAAGGCCTCGTTTGAGGGCAGACACAGACAGAAAGTGACTGTCTGTGGGCTGCCAGTTAAAGGCTGGGGAAGGGGGATGGAGGCACAGCCATCACCTGACAGAGATCAGATATCAGCCGTGATTTCCACAGCACGGATCCAACCAGGGAGAAGCACCAGGCTGAGCCACTGCCATTCCCACTGCCACCCTTCACCATCCAGCTGCTCCTCAGGCTCCCAGCTCCTGCTCCTTCCTTCATTCTGCTGCTCACAGTGGCCCATCCAGGCAAGCTTGAACCAGCTCATCCTTCAGCCCCTCCATCTGTCACTCACCTTTCCTGATACTGATCTGCCATATTGCATTCAAAGGCTCTGGTCTCTCTTTCTGAATTCCAGGTTTTATTAATTCTAGCAGAAATTTGTACCTATATACATTACTTCTACCTCAAAAATCCTAAATGAAGCAAATTTGCTTCCTTTGCATTTGCTGAGGAGCGAGTACAGAATTGCTCTGCAGCAATTAACCCTACATTCTGTACACTACAGGGTATCAAAATCTGCAAGAGATGGACCTAAAGAAAAACAGATCTCCTCTTCCCAGAAACAACTCAGGCCAAGCTGTCTCTGGTGGGAGGGGCACAACTCCACAATCCTCAGAACACACTGAGCGAGGTCCAACCAAGAGCAATTTGTCAATTCACTGCTAGAACAGCTCCACAGCTGGAGGCCAATATCATCATGATATAAGGCATTTGGGTAAAGGATCTTCAAACCTCTAATCCTGCTGAGCACCCCCAGCTCTCCTGGTTATTACTGAAAACTGAGGATGTTGGGCACTACTGATGAAATGCTCCCTTGGACAGGATTCACCATCCTCGCCTCTCCCAGTGTGCTCACAGAAACTTTTTGTCCTAAAGATGTTATTTTATTTAAAGCAGGAATTCAAAAATCTTCTGGGTCCTATTGAAAGAGATCTAAAAGATCCTGCCTGTCTGAAGAAAAGAAGTTTCTGCTTGTCAGTTAAACAAAGGAATAACGCACAGCCTCCTTTATAGTGTGTACTTTACCTGTCATCCAACAGCCCATTATCACGTCACGGCAGAGTGCACTTTTCTACAGGTCACTTTGTTTAAAATGACATGGATAATGCACATGTCAGCGAGCTGACAGTCCCCACCGTCCTTCAGAGATAAAACCCAGCCACGAGCGCCTGTTCTTATCTGGGGTACATGCCTTGGTCTATCATCTAAGTCAGGCAGAACATGATTTCTCCAGAGAGCACTTTTTTCATTTCCTGATTTTAAGAAAATCAAATAAGCACCATTTGTCTTCATCTGAATATGCTTGACCTGCTCAAATGATGATGTCTCGCATTTTATAACAGGCTACATATGCTGAATTCAAATTAACAGCAGAACAAGGCCTTTAGATCTTTGCCTGGGCTGCCAGCACAGCCTGAATAAATATGCCAGGGTGAGCAGTCATCTCTCAGAACTGGGCCTGAGCTGTAGAGCTCAAAGATGGGTCTGGTTCTGACATTTGAAAAGCACTAGATTTTTAGGGAAATTTGGGTCTGCACTTAATCTCATTTCATTAAGGGGAAGACAAAATAAAGCTCACAGAGCTGAAATACACATCTAGATCTTAAATCCTGCCCACACAAATACTGGGATATTCGGTGTGAGGTACAGTATTGAGTCTCTCTTGTGACTGCGTTGAGGAAACCATCCTGAACCAGCATCCCCCCTCCATCCCCAAAAGCTGCCTCTGCCTTTTCATACAGGAGTGCTGCGAGAGAAGAATTCAGTGAAACAGGCAGAGTTTCAGCTCCATAAATGCTGCAGTGACAGGAAATTACACTTTTGGTTCTGGGTGCCATAAACATAGGAGCTGAAATTCAGTTTATCATCTTCCTCTGCATAAGGAACATCCTGAAAATGAATAATCACTTCACAGGATGGAATGTAATGGTAATGCATTAAAAATTCATATTGAAAAGTGCAGGTTAATATTCTGTGCAAAAACCCAACAAAACCTCCCCTTTCTGTTGTCACACTGATTAACTCCAGTGATTAGTTCCCTTATGCAAGAAAAATCATTGCATTTCAAAGTAAACAGCAGTTCTTTAACATAGTTAGCAAATTATTAAGAAACATGAGGAAAAAATCCTCTACTTGGGAAAAGAGCTGAAGGGCAAAGCTTTGGAACTTATACACAAAATGGTTTGAGAATTTCCTTGGCTTCCTGTTACACAAACCCTGTAGAAAATAGATTTAATTCATGGAAGGTGATTTTTGTACTCATTGTTTCCCTCTGGATTTTACAGCATATTTGCACTTAGCTGTTGGATAAGCTGCACACCAGCATGGTCATCTCCTCTTCTTCACATGCCTTGGAGCTGGTTAACAGAACCACTCATGGAACTCTAACCAGTTCAACATTATTATAGGAACAATATTTTCTGACATTATTTTACCCTCCTCTGACTTCCATCCCCCAATTTATCCAGGGAAAGAGGAGGCAAAAGTGATTACATTATCAAAACATTCCTTAAGGCTCAACATACAAATAAAAATCACAAAATCCAACCTGGAAACAAGGAAATTAGACAAGATTTTCTGTTACGATTATTTCAATTTTGCCAAAGAAAAACGGTTAATCTGTTCACAACAGAAAATAATAGATAAAAATATTCATTGGTATGGATACCAGTTCTTCATTACTATTAGTCTTCTAAACAATAAGCAGCATCAGAGACCATTGCCTGACTTTTTTAGCATTAATTTTCCCCTTTCCCACTTAGAAACCCAAAATTATGGAGATCAGCAAGTTGTGTTACTTGACTTAATGTACACTTTCCAAATGTTACTTCTAAAAAAATAAATCTACCAACCATAACACTTCAGCTGGAATTTTGAGGCCCTTGCCTGCAGAGAAGCACAACAGGCACTAACAGTGGTTAAATAACTGTTAAGAAGTGCAAATGTGAGGGTTACTAACAGCCTCGGTTGCTGTTACAACTCCCAAGGGGAAGTGTAGCCATGGAAAGGCTTGGTAGAGAGACTGGTGTTCATAAACAACCCACACAGACCGTGGCAGCAATATGCTTAAAGATGGATTGTTTAGCCTCCAAAATATTCATTAGAATTCTCTTTCCTTGGAGGTCTATTCCAAAATTAAATTAGAGACAGAAATGTTCTTTGTATAGAGATGCTTTAGATTAGTCCAAGAAGAAACTTTGAATAAGTAATAGATTGAGAGGAATAAGAGAATCCAATAAATTAGTTTTGCTCCCATACTGGTTTTCTTTCTTACCTTTTCTTCTTGGTCACTGTCGCTGTCACACTGAAACACAAAAAGAAAAAAAGCACAGGTAAGAAAAACTTGGTACAGCAAAAAAAAAGGATAAATATTTCTGTGAACAAGATGGGTGATGCATTCAGAAACACTGGCTGTCACATCCAGCAGTTTAGGAACAAGTTCAGTTCCTGTATGGGAGGAAATTTCCCCCACTGCTCTTGCAGAGGACACATTTTTGTGTTTGAATGATGAAAAAACAGCCCTGCACACACCAAAAGCCATTTGCAAAGCCCTCTGTCAGTCCAGCTCAGGGGCACAGGAGCACGTTCAGACTCCAAGACTGGATCAGGGAAGAAGTAAAACAGCCTTAGAGGGCTGGTGTGTTTTCTTTGGCTGAGCAGTGTCCCTCAGGCTGGCTGCCAGTCCATCAGCCCCAGGGGCTCCATGGAGATGCTCAGGTCTGCCCAGCACAAAGAGGAGCATTTTTTGCAAGGCTGCTGTTCTCCAGGAGCACATGCAAAGGTCACCCTGTGCCTTTGCTTATGGCTGCTGAGCTAAAAGAATCCAGAGGTCACAGGGAAGCAAGAATGTGCCACAGTCACTGATTCCCTGAGGTTCTCTGGGAACAGCCCAGATATCACAATTTTACAAAATGCTGAATGGTAACCCTAGAGAGTCTTCATACTTATCCAGTGCCATTGCTCAATTCTTAAATAAGTTCTACTGTTGTAGGAATAGAGCAGGACCAGATCACTCAATGTTTCTTAAAGACATCTTAAAGCATCAGAACCCAAACCACCTTTGCATTTGCTGGATGTACAAAAGCTGTGCTGGAAACAGGACTCCAAGAACCCTGGAACTCACAGGTTTGATCCCTCCCACCAAATTCTGGGTACCTGCACCTCCTTCTGTGGGTTTGTTTTGCTTCTATCTACAGCTGTAGCTTCTGGAGGATGAATTGTCTGTATCACTCAAGGCTGAACTCACACCAGGTCTCATGGCAAACATTTCCAAGGAAAACATCACCAAACAGGAGACCCAGAGGTCCCTGAGGACCAGCTGACTGTCAGGTTCTTACAGCACTCAGTTAAGCTCTTTATGTATTTATATAATGTTTATTGCATCTTTGAGTATTTTTGCAAGACAACCAAATTGCTTTGAAATTAGTTCTGTTTTGTGAATTCCAAAGGTTAACTATACAGTAGGATGTGAACAGACAGAGCCAAATACTCCCACAAATACACATACCTGATTTGCACAAATTAACTCATCTTCTGTCTGTTGTTGAATTCTAACTTTTCTGTTTCACTGGCTTTTCCCTTGTTGTCACCAGTACAGGGGGTGAAAAGGTGCCTTCCCTACACCACTGAGCTATGTACGAACAAATTAAAGCTAAGTACTACTTCTAGGTATTTTTCAACTAATTTTAAATGAAGGAAAGATTAGATAAAATTACAATCTCCTTGCATCTGATTCCAAAGAGAAAAGGAAGTGAAATTTATTTAATAACTGAAGTGATATAGCACTAGTTGCATCTATTTAATACCAGAGAATTTACTCTGGTAACAAACAAATGAGAAGAAACATGAAGACAGGGGCAATTTTAGCTTTAATTTTGAAAACCTCACACAATGTTCAAAATAATGAAGAGTCCACTTAACTGAAAAAGGAAAACATTTCTAGAACAGCATGGCACTGATAGAAAGTACTCCTACCTTACCCCATAAATATGCATTTTGACTCCAACAGTATTGCCTGTACAAGATTTTGGTATGAAGGTGAGCAAGGCCCTACATTTATTTACGAAAAAGCAAAATTGCCCATGGATTTTAATCTGTGAAAATCACGGCATAGAATCAGAGAACCTCCTGAGCTGGAAGGGACCCATGGGGATCATCCAGTCCAACTCCTGGCCCTGCACAGGACATCCCCAAGAATCACAGAGCACGTCACAAGCATGAATGTCACACAGATTCTCCATTTACTATTTCTGCTTCACAGCTATTGGAAAAAATCAGCTTTTGGGCTCTGCCACCTTCTCCCCCTGGATGGTCAGAGCCAGGAGTTCCCTCAGCATGAGCTCCCCAGGATCCATTATCAAACCTCTTATGTGTTTCCCAGGAAGCAAAGGAGCAATTGCTCCATTTGTTTGTGTCTCTGCCCACCCTCCAGGCAAACTCCAAGTCTTGATCAGATTGAAATCAAAAGTGAAAATAAAGGGGGCAAAAGGTGGATGTCTAAGTGGGCCAGAGCAATTCCCTTTGAGCAGCAGGGTTCAAAGGGTTTCCAGGTGCCACCCACTCCTGGTACCGAGCACATGAGCAGGTGTGCTGTGACCCAGCTGTGCCCAGGGCACTCTGCAGCCTCTCCTTTCCCCCAGTTTTGCTCTGATTTAAAGAGCCTCTTCTCTGCTGTAGTTTTTACCGACTCATAAGCTCGGAAAAGCTCAGGGTTTTTGTGTTCCCTGCAGCATGGAGGTACCTGGGGAGAAGAGAACTTGCCAGCACTGACATCTGAATTTGCCAACAGAACAGTTCCCCGCACCCGAGCGCATCTGCAGAGCCGAGTCGGCGGGAGGCCATTTCCACCAAAGTGTTAAACCTCCTGCTCTCCCACAGTCCAGTTCTAATTTCAAGGTCTGCTTAATTCCACATCAAATAATTACTGCTATACCCAGAAGCACCTTGTCTCCAGAGCTAAGCATATGGCGAAGGACCGAGACCTACTGGTGTCCATTATGGAAGCAGCGCGGGTGCCAAGCCGATTAAAAATGCTCCTGCTCCCTTCCCAGCGTGCCCAGTGAGTGACAGCTCTGTGCCTCGGCCAGCCGGGGTGCCTGCCAAAACTGCCTCTGCTGCACGGGGCCACACGGCTCTGCAACACTGCCATCCCTGCTGCTGAATTCCCACACTCACCCGAGGACTTTGCTGGGAGCTCAGCAGGAGTGCACCATCCAATTTACAGCTCCAGCCTCCAGAGCCCTCCGTGCCAGCCTCTGGCAGAGATGGATGATGGTCAAACACCACCGGTTCATAAATTATGCAAAGGCAATAAATGCACTCAGCAAACAGCTCCCTGCGTTTGGCCAGCCTGGCTCTGGGGCAGCTCCTGCCCTCTCACAGAGGGGTGGGCACCAGGGGAGAGCCCTCAGTCCAGCAGGGCTGTCCTGGGCCAATGGCAGCTGGATGGAGCAGCTGGATGCAAGAAAAAAAGGAAGGAGAGGAAGAAAGGGCTGTGAGCAGTGCTCTGGGGTTGTATATCTGTGCAGCACCTATCCCTGTGCGTGTGTGCAGGACACGCTCTGCACTGGCACATTCTGCACACCCACCCATCACACAGCCTGTGTGCAGGGGTACTGCCAAAAAGGGAGAAGAAAGATGTTTGCTACTCAGGCTGGATACAGAACTGGAGCAAGTGCACGTTGTCTCCGTGCCTGAGGGTCAGCCAGGCACTGCGGGCACTGCGCTCACACACAGCCACCCGTGCTCTGATGTGCTCATTTACATTTCTGGATGCAAGTTCTCCCCAGAGGTGCTAAAGCACAAGGTGTTTCCATCTCCTGCAGCCTTACTGCTACCCACGGCTGGAGAGCGCATTTTGGAAAGCGAAGCTGACAACCGTGAAGTTGATTATTCAGAATTGCTGGTCAATTTGAAGGCTCGAGTCTGCACTGCTCGCTCAATTCCTCAATTCCTCCAGCCTTTCCCTACCTCCCAGGGCCACAGGAAGAAGTAAAATGATTTAAGTGCTCTGTGGTTCTCAGAGCGCCAGACTGTTTTGGAATTGAAGCGATGGAAACACTTTGTACTGGCCTTCTGCTTTGGGCTGTGTTTCAGCATCCCATGTCTATTACAAAAAGCTCATTTTTTGGTGCTCTCCTCTGTCTTTTGTCAGGAAACCGTGGGTCCTGTGCACAGGATGCCTTGGAATATTCTGCAAATAACTAGGAATCCCAAGTATCATTCAAAGGTAGCATGACCTGATTTTTGGATAGCTGCCACTAGCTTCACTGGAAGCTGGGAGTGGGAATGTGACAAATCAGGACAAGGAGGCTGCAGATGCATTTTACACCTGAACAAACTGAGGCTTCTTGCTCTGATTCTCAGGCTCAAGGCACTTATGTCTCCACTCTGAACACAAGTTGTGACTGATTACAGCCACCCCAGGCCAGGCTTGAGATAAGCTCAGAGCCAAATTGCCAAATGTGCCCTACACAACCCCCTGGCCAGCCCTCAGCTCGTGCTGGGCACAGAAGTGAAGCCCAGAGGGGCAGAACTGCTGAGCACCCACAGCCCCCTGCATGGCCAAATTTTCACATGCACATGGTCCCAAATGCTGCAAGAGCCTCTCAGATCACAGCCTGACAGGCTCCTCAGTGGGAGGACTCTGCAAAACAGATATTTTGTGCTTCTCAAAGTCTTGAACTCACCAGAAGGGACTCAACAGTTTTCCCAAAGGACCTCTGAGACTTCCAATAAACTTCAAAGCAAGTAAAGCTCAAAATTATCTTTCTTGATAAAAATCTTACAGGACATATAGAAATGCTAAGGGTGCTCCTAATTTATATAGAATTGGGGTAATAATGAGTCTAGACTGACTGTGATTTGCACAAAGTGGCCATAGTTATCATTGAAACTGTTCCAATCCCTTAAATAACCAAAGCCACCAGCCATCACATCACCTGACACACACACACACACACACATGCCAAGTGTTCAAACTTCCTTCTGCAGTATTTCTGCAACTTCCTGCTCCAGAAATTCTAACCACAGTCAGTGACCCAAAAACTTTCATTTGCATAGGTGTGATGCAGTCAAAATTCAAACAATTATCTCTAAAATCAAGCCCAGGTGAGGAAGAAGACATACAAAGTCAAAAGATCTCTGTACTCACAAACCAAAAAGCTCTTCTTTCTGCCCCAGCCTGCAGCTGCTGAAGCCCTGCAGTCAGCCTGGGCCGTGCCTGCAGCAGATGCACTCCCTGCAATACGGGCTGTGCACAGCTGAGGCATAATTGCTCCCGTGTTTTTCAGAAGAAAAGGGAAACTGAAGATCAGGCTAAAGATTAGCTGCACCTCCCCAGTCCTCTGTCCCAGGTGGAGAAAGTTAAAATGCACAGCACATCTCCCACAGCACCTGCAGAATGAGCCTGATCCCAAAGCCACGTTTCAAAACCCAGACACCCGATGTGGTGACAGCTCGAATTTGAGCCCATTTTAATAACTTGAGAGAGCCTGGTCCAAATCAAGCTGAGTAAAGGTCTGTGCCACCTCACCAGCTCTTTCAGGCTGAAGCAACACCATGGATTTCTCTGTACTTTGCTGATTGAACACATTCTTGTGCAAAAAGTGGCAATCATCGAATATCTCATGTACAATGACATTGAGGAGGGCATTGTTCTCTATTCTGCTCAATGGACTTTGCTGGAACAGCTATTTCATATCTTGGAGCCATTTATCATTGCCACCAAAGGAGTCAGAGCTGCTGCAACGCCAGCGCTGAACAAAGTGATTCTACTCATCTGTCTGCTGAAAAGAAATCTGAAGAAAATGAGGGAAAACCCAGACCTCAGCCTGTTCACACTGACATTTACAATATTCTTGTCCATCTCTCCACCAATGACAAACTGGCAGCCCTGGAAAGGGCAAAGATGGTATTTTAGCTATACAATTAGACCTTTGCTCCCAAGAAAAAAAGGAGAAAAAAACATCTCCTAGATGAAAGGAGACACAGACAGGGAATAAATGGGCAATTTTCTAATTGATGAAATGGAGACCGGCAGAGTCACAAAGAAACTAAGAGCAAGAATTTCACTTTTTTCCTTTCTATCTGTGACTCTGCTGCAAGGACCATTCAGCATGGAGCTCCTTGCCAAGGAATCTTATATATATAGCATCTCACAAACTGGTAAACATCACAGCCTGCTTAGCAATTCCTCACCATTATCCACTGCGATTCACTGTAAGGAATGGCTCTGAAACAGAGATGGGTTGAGAAGTTTAAGGTCTGCTTTCTTAAAAGCTAAAATTATGGATTATTCACCAAAAAGTCCCATTTTACACAAATTACCTAAGTCTGGACAAAAGATTGCAATGTTGACCTTTAATGTGAATTCCATTTTATCCAAACTACTTCACTTCAGATGAAATGTATCAGTCTTGGACATTTGAAGTTATCATGGACCCCTTACAAGAAAAATATTCAGAACTTAGAATGTTTTTCAGCTGCAATTCTTTATAATTTCTCCCTTCCAGAACTTTTATGATTGTTTTATACTATAAAATGACACAATTAATGGTTCCTTTTAGCTCTACCATGAACAAAACAATGGTTTGGCAAGAAAGAATTACATATGTAAAATATTAAAATGAAAACTCTGGATTATATTGCTGTCCAGGATAAGGATGATCCACCTTACATTTCTCTAGGACACAGATACATCCTTGGCACCTGGTGGGAGGCCCAGATATTCCTGGAGGAACTTGTAAAGCCAAGGGGGGATTTCCCTCCAGAAAGAACCTGAAAGACAAGACCCGTTCCAAGGTCTGGTTCTGCTGTGCTGGCCCCTGTGTTTGCAGGGCTGTCCCCTGCAGGGGTGGGCTGGGAGCTGTGTGGCACTGGGGGGCTGCTGGGCACTGCACATGCCAGAGCTGCCACCCCCTGTCCTGCCCCAGCTCCCTGTCACCCCAGGGACACGTGGAACCAGCCCTGGAAGAAACTCATTTTCTTTGCTCCTTGGAAAGGGAGCTGGGACTGGAGGTTATTTCACCTTCTGTGCCTCAGACCCTACTCCAGCAGCTTCCTCGTGGTGTCACTGCCCAGTGACCCCACACCTGCCCCAGGCCCCATCCAGCCATCCCCAGAGCAGGATGATGCTCCCACTAGGGCCAGGGGAGGATTAAATGTGTTTTCCAGATGGAAACCTAACAATGCCATGCATTCCTCAGCGCAGCACCCTCAGAAAGTGCCCAACATCAGTCAGGCACCCAAATACCTCCAGACCAGCTGGCACTGGGCACTGTCAGCCACACACACATCCTAAACGAATCCTGATTTTAGGAAGTCATTCCCTGTTGCAATTGAAGGGTTCTGAAGTATCTGCCACAGCTCCTGAGGGCTCCATAAACAAAAATGCCTCCATGCTCTCCCCTGGGACTTGGGATTTTTTTGCTGCCTCCTTACCTGCCCTGCTGGCTGCAAGCAACATGCAGCTGTCATGTTATTTTTAGCACCCTCTCGACTGATGGCAATTTGCAGTGTGTAATGCCATGTTTAGCAACCTCTCAACTCACAAGTACTTTTTCAGGGTTCAAAAAAAACCAGTAAATAATAATACAAATATGCATTTGTACTGATGGACTGTAAGTCAACAGGAGAGATTGAAATTAATCAGTGGTTAATGAAGTCAGTGCCCAATACTGCATTAGTGGGTGTTATCTGTATAAGAAAAGATCCTTAATTTTCAGAGCTCGTGGTCTTAGCTCTGTTTGGAATTTGAATCTTCCAAGTACTTACAAGCTAATGAAATAAAAACACCTTGATTGACAAGAAGCAAAGCATGTTACGGGTTAAAATAATACAAGAATCTATTTTTTACACTGTGTTGTGATCCATAAAAATCACCCTGAGCCTTTCCTCTTTCTTCTCTGCCTGTGAAGCCAATTGCTTTGATTGCAGTGATATGAGCTTACTGAAATGACTTGCCCTTGCTTGTGAAGCAAATGGAACATGCTAATAGAACTTATCGCATTACCGGATGCAAAAGTGCCATAGCTCATTACTTTAAGATAAAAGGATATCATTGCAGACGGGAAGCAGAATTGACTTTCTGAGGCCCGACTTGATGATGATTTAATCAACTGCTCTCTTTCACTTCTCATCTCTGCGCCTGTCGGTTTCCCAGGTGCTGTTAAATGAGACACTCAGAAAGTGAGCGGAGGGAAAGAAATTGCTGTCATTACTTTTCAAGAAAGGAGGTATGCAAATTTTCGACAGAAAGATTGCGTTCATAATGGGCCTGGTAAAATACAAGGATCATGCTTGACAGGTGAGGGCAAGTCATTTGTACATCCTTAAAGTGAAGCAACCATCCTCATTTAGAAATTGTGCTCGATAAGAGAAGCTACAAATGAAATCCATGCAATGGCTGAAAGCAGCCAGCAAATCTTTGAGGACTTTGCTGCTGCAGCTCTGCCTTCAGCAGGTGCCTGGCGTTCCTTCACACATGGCTCTTCCCAACTGCCAGATGGCCAAAGTTTGACCTCAGTATCTCACAGAGATTCCTCGTACATGTATTTTCTTACTGTCAGCATTATATTCACAGTCTGGGGTCTAAGAGTCTCTTCCTTTCTTCACCGCTGCCAGAAATAGAAATTACAACAAAAAAAAAAACCTTAACCAGCTAAGTGAGGGTTGAGTCAACTTTGAAAACAGAATCAAGAGGTTGGAGGCAACAACTTGATTTCCTCTGCATGTATGACAGATCTTGGATGGTCTGGATTGCACTTCATAGAGGCAAGTAAAAAGAATAACCCACAAAAATGGTTGTGGCAGGAAGCAATGAGGATGAAAAGATGCCCCTGCAAGGCCCAGAAGGAACCTGGTGCCCTGTGTGATTGCTGCAAGAAAGGAAAGGGTAAAGAGAGAGCAACTGGATGCTCTATTGACCTGATAGGGAAGGTCTGATATCCCAAAATCAGAAGTTTAAAAAGCAGCATAATTGAGATAATGAATTATGCACAGGCTAAAAATACTGTAAAGATCTTGGATGGCTATTGAGCTGTTTGGATCATTTTAAATGGCGAAATGAGAACTACCGAGCTTTTATTGGTGTCAATCAGGATTTCCATCAGAGACTGATCGTCAGCCACAGCAAACAGGTTCCTCAGGGACACTCTAAGCAATGGATACAGCAGTTTGTCATAAAATGTTGACATTTTGTCTCAGATAACAGCACAGGACTTAAATAGAATTAATGTCATGAATATTTAGAATTAAACAAGAAACAGCTGGGAAATACTGCCACAAAGGAAGCTAGGTAACACAGAAAATGATTTCAATAAGAACAACCATTATCTTAATTGCAAGATGGGTGCATTTTAAGATTTTTTTTTTTCCTCAAAAACACAGTTCACTGCTCCCATGCTTGCTCATGAAACAACTATCAGATATGTTATTTGCCCTTTTCCCTGTGTGTCAGGTCCTTAACCCTCCACATCCACCTAACTAGGAGTGATCCAGCAATACCCTTTGGATCTGACTCACCTCTCACCAAAAATACTGTACTGTGGGTTGAAAAGCAAGATGATGGAGGAAAGATAGCCTTGGGCCAGGACTCAGGAGATCCACCTCTGTCACTCGCTATCAGGATCACCTCAGGCAAGTCACTTACTCCCTTCTGCTGTCAACCCTCTACTTTTCATCTGTTTGGGCTATTAAGTGGTACATTCCCTAGGATTTGCTTACCTTCACTGTATGTGTTTTTAAAGAGTGCAGGGTAATAAGGCACTTTTCTTAGAGAATGGTGGTTTTAGTAAGTAGAAGAAATAAAAAAGAAAAATGCATTAAGACCTGGATCAGGCCCTATCAGACACACTATGCCTATTTTCAGTATAGATCTCATCTCCCACCAACTAAAGTGGCATGATCTCTGCAAAATTATATCATTTCAACTGAAAATTATTTTTATTTTCACTTGGAGCAACACACACAGTGCAGCAGCAATCCAGCATCAACAGCACTGCACAGGAGTTGCTCTCTTGTGCAGGCTGCAGCAACTCTGAGCACAACATGGCTACTGAAGCCCACACAAAGAGAGATTCCACTGATTCTAGGATAAAATAGTTGTAGAAATCATATCTGTAACAAAACAGAAACAATAAAAAGCCATCTTTTCTCTTCTTTCCCAAGCAAGACCTCTTTAACTTTTGAGTTCTGTCTTCACAGTAGCCTAAATAAGTTAAACTAAATTGTATAAATAATAATGGTAATAATAATTCCCCAAACAACCCAAAACAACGGATGCTTAGGGATACGACCTTAACAGTTGAGCTATAAACCTCTGAACATTGGATTTTAATGGATACTAAAAACTCCTTAACGAAGCCCTATAAATACAACCTGAAACAAAATGATTTGTGTTCTAAGCTGTTTGCAAACTCCCATAAATGTTCCTCATAGTCATAATGCCAGAAAAATAGCTCAGCCTGTGTACTCAGCCCTACAAACTGGCTTGTGTGCTGTGCCTTCATTCCCTTTTCCACTCTCTGCTTTATAATTCATCACTCGCACAGTTGTTATGTATTATTATTACTATCATTATTTATTGCTGCCTTTATCATTTTTGTACAATTGATAAATTGTCTGTGGTAGACCTGAGGGAAGAGAAGTATTATTCTAAATGTAGAGCAAGTAAATATAAATTGTAAAGACAATGGAACACTTTGGCCTGCCTGGCTCAAATTTCCTTTTTGACATACACCGTTCTATAATTTGGAATATGTGATCCCTTATTAAGAAATGAAAACATTATTTTTTTTCTCCAGCATGCAGCAACTATAATAATTGAATTTAAAACAGGAGTTGTATTTCTCTTTTAAGAGATAGGAATAAAATCCCTGATTTATCAGTTGAACTCTGCCATTTTCTGTTCAAGGAATGGCTGAGAATAAGAATATTCATCACTATCTGTCTGAACAGAGCAGCTGTGGCTGCCCCTGGATCCCTGGCAGTGCCCAAGGCCAGGCTGGACAGGGCTTGGAGCAGCCTGGGACAGTGGGAGGTGTCCCTGCCATGGCAGGGGTGGCCCTGGATGGGCTTTGAGGTCCCTTCCAACCCAAACTGTTCTGGGATTCTTTGGTAGCTGGGGGATGTTGTCCAACACAGCATCCACCACTGGAGCCCCTCTTTACCAACAAGCAGTGGCAGAAGTGATACCAGGAAGGAGAACTTCTCATTTCCTCCAGCTCTCTCTTCCTGAGGAGCTCCTGCACTCAGCCCCAAAGCCCCGTGTGCCTGCTCTGTTCTGAGCAAAAGCTGCTGCTCCCATGCTGGTTCTGCAGCTCTGCAGTGGTCCCATGCTGGGGCTCACAGTGCTGCAGGATGTGGCCACACACAGCACACAGAGAGGTGGGAGAGACGTGGGATATCCCAAACTTGAAGGATCACCCTGGCCCTGCACAGACACCCCACAATCCCACCCTGGGCATCCCTGGCAGCTCCTGGGGCTCTGGCAGCCTCGGGGCCGTGCCCATTCCCTGGGGAGCCTGGGCAGTGCCAGCACCTCTGGGGGAAGAACCTTTCCCTAAAATCCAACCCAAACCTGCCCTGGCACAGCTCCAGCCCTTCCCTGGGTCTGTCCCTGCTCACAGGGATCAGAGACCAGAGCTGTTCCTCGGGAGGAAGCTACAGAGGCAGCTTCAGGTAAGACCCTACTTTAGGGGCCATCCTCCTGTACAGATACCCACTGTGGAACACCAGGGCCTCAGTTTACCAACAATGCTCTCCTGGCATGAATAGAAGAAAAATGTTTGGGGTTTGGTTGTTTGATTTTTTTTCTCCACTGCTGCATTAATGTACCGCCAGACTAAGTGGTAAAAACTCCTATATCATAAATATTATCACAAGCTCCATGACTGTTTTCAGCAGTGGCAAATTACCTGTCACAGCCAAGGGAAGGGATTGCTTTGAATAGCTGGCTTTTAGCTCAGTGCTCAAAAAGTTATCCCTGTCCAGGAGGGTCATG